>JBBBDQ010000820.1:3802500-3912500 GCA_037127315.1 Ascarosepion bandense
TGGTGTTTTATTAGTCACGCTCGGGAATTAATGAGTAATGTGTTATATATCTTTGATTAGAATTTTGCAAATTTTAACAAAGACCAGGTTCAGGAAGAATGCGTGTAGAAATCGACTGTAGGTGGATTGACTCGTGTAAATATTTTCAAATAGCGAAGATTAACTACATTGTGAATAGCATTTGAAGATTTATGTCTTTACCTAATTATTCCCACGATTTATTTGTATCGATTGATTCTAACAATGTAATAGCAATTAGATATTTAATTGGTTCAGTTTTACTCTGCGAAAATGTGCAACACCGAATGAACGCCTAATTCGTTATCATAGATTTCGGCAACAAAATATCTATCTATCTATCTATCTATCTATCTATCTATCTATCTATCTATCTATCTAAGTATGTTCCTATCTATCTATCTATCTATCTATCTATCTATCTATCTATCTAAGTATGTTCCTATCTATCTATCTATCTATCTATCTATCTATCTATCTATCTATCTATCTATCTATCTATCTCAGTCTGTTCATATCTATCTATCTATCTATCTATCTATCTATCTATCTATCTATCTATCTATCTAAGTATGTTCCTATCTATCTATCTATCTATCTATCTATCTATCTACATTTATTTCAGTCTGTTCATATCTATCTATCTATCTATCTATCTATCTATCTATCTATCTATCTGTCTATCTACATTTATTTCAGTCTGTTCATATCTATCTATCTATCTATCTATCTATCTATCTATCTATCTCAGTCTGTTCATATCTATCTATCTATCTATCTATCTATCTATCTATCTATCTATCTATCTATCTAATTCTATTCATTTTCTTTCTTTCTTTCTATCTATCTATCTATCTATCTATCTATCTATCTATCTATCTATCTATTATTAGTTTCTTCATGCCTCGTCCTATATACACGTGGCTTGGTGCTTATGAGTTTCATATAATGCTTTTCATTCCGTCCTTCTTTCTTTTATCCGCAGGTAGATATGTTTCGCTGTATCACAGCTCAACAGTACGTTTAGACATCCGATTGCTTTTTACCCAGAATTGAAACCCGACCGAATTGAGGTCAGTCGGCGATTTTATATCTATGGGCGCACGGTAGAAGGAGGCAGACTTTTAGCGTGTGATATATCATGTATTCATACACCAGTAGTGAGAGTGTTCTAATTCATTACTGAATGAACGATGCATAGATGCTAGAGTAAGTATTGTTTACATATATATATATATATATATATATATATATATATATATATATATATATTTATTAATCATATCGCTCCAAGCAAGGCAGTTAACTGCCAATGGTGCGCAGGAGGTTGTGAGTGACTTGTTATTGGGGGTCTCAGGAAGTGGGTAAGAGAAGGATGAGAATACTGATGAGAGTGGTGTAGACGAAAAAAGGAGCATGTGAATGAGGATGAAAGTCATTGAGATAGGAGATGACTGTGGACTTTACATTCACTCTGGAGATTGTAGCTATCGGGGAAGCAAGTAAACTGAGGGATTAGAATCTACGTTTATACTTTATTGGTTTCACAGTAAAAGGATGGGACGTAGTTGTTAATCTTGTGGCTCGAGTAAATTCATACATTGGGAGCAGAAGTCGTGAAAGTATTTGTAAAAGAGACACAGGGAAGCCACATTGCACTGATAAGAAAGGGACTGTATCTGATCTGCTAAGTCGGGATCGATCACATGACAGATTCTCCGTTGGATTATGTCAAGGACCCCTCGGTGATTAGAAGGGTCATCAGACCTCATATGGCAGCACTATTCAATGCACGGGCGGATGTCAAGTCGGGATCGATCACATTACAGATTCTCCGTTGGATTATGTCAAGGACCCCTCGGTGATTAGAAGGGTCATCAGACCTCATATGGCAGCACTATTCAATGCACGGGCGGATGTCAAGTCGGGGTCGATCACATTACAGATTCTCCGTTGGATTATGTCAAGGACCCCAAGGTGGATAGCAGGGCCACTCAACCAGATATGGCAACAGTATTCAATACACATTGCTTTTACTCAGATTTTTTTTAATTATAAGCTGTTTATACATTAATGTTGGTTGGCTCTGAGTGTGTTCCAAGAACTATCACACATTCTCTTTGATTTTGAATATAGATACATACAGACACACATAGGTGTATATAGTATATACGTTTATAAGTGTGTCCACATCTGTCTATACGTTGGGTTTCTTTTTTATGCACAAGCATTTCAAGTTTTAATGTTGGTAACTGAATTCTTATGCCTAGATTTAAATTGAGATACGTTCCTTAATTGGCTTTTTATTACGTGTTAATAAACATCTCAGCGAAACACTGAAATGATTGTAAATCAGTCTGCTTCGTGTAATAACTTTGAATGACTGGTTAAAATGACTAAATACTGAGTCGGTCCTCATAAGTTATATCTTTAGAAATATAAACTTCAGGTTGAGTCAGGCAAAAAAAACTACAGCACATTTTATAGTTTTCATTTTTATGGTTCTGCCGACAAAGTTAATTATCGTGTTCGAGAAATGATAGAAACGGAAAATATGTCTAAACGCAAAACGCCCAATTCATTTCTTCTTTGTCTTCTATGTGCCTTGTCCCTTCAGGACGTAGGCGATCATGGCCTTCCACTTTTTCCTATCCCTGGTGGCTCTGAGCACGCCTTCTGCTGTTACACCATGCAATCCTCATTCCGTCATTCACCTGATTAGGTCCTTCAAATATGTTATCCGTTGCTTTCCCCTGTCTCTTTTCCCCTCTACCTGGCCTGTTAGTTTCAGATTCTCCAACTCCTTCCCCATTGCCTATCTCAGAAACTTCAGCTGTCTCTTCCTGATGCGCAGGATTAATTTCCTTTTTGTTTCCATCATTTCCAAGACCTCATCATTGCTCACATGCTCGGTCCATGATATTCGCAGCATACTTTTGTAGAACCACATTTCAGTTGCTTCAAGTTTTTCCTTCATCTTTGATGATATTGTCCAGCATTCACTGCTATATTGAAGAACGGACAGTACGTAGCAATCCAGTACTCTCTTCCTAGTTTCTAGGGAAATTGTCCTGTTTCTTAATACCTTACTCAACTTCTGGAATGTTTACTTCGCCATGCCAATTCGCCTTCGGATCTCTGTGTCGCAATTTCCGTCTTCTGTTATAACGCTTCCTAGGTATTTAAATTTTTGTACCTGCTTGATTCTGGTATCCCCAACCTGTATTTGGCATTTTGTGCTACCCTTTTTACCGATGACCATGCATTCGGTTTTCGTGCAGTTAATTCTAGTCCTTTCTTGTTACTTTCTTCTGCTACCTTCTGTACAGGTGTCAATAAAAGGTTGGGTAACTTCTAGACGAGCGTTGTGTTTATTCCCTTATGTTTGACTGGTTACTGTAATTCTTAATTTTTTTTAATCATATCACCCCGAGCAAGGCGGTAACGCCACTGATGTGCAGGGGGCTACATAGGAGTGAAAAGATTGAAAAAGAGAAAGCCAGAAACCACATCCTAAACAGGGAAAAAGGGATGAGCTTCTTCTTCTGTTCAGTAGACGTGGGTGGAGTGTGAACCGGACGATAGTTTAGTCTATCTACTCCAATTGAAAAAAAAAGTGAGAAGATTGGTAAAGAGAAAACTGGAAACTGCATCCTAAACAGGAAACAAGGGATGAGCCTCTTCACCAGTTCAATAATGCAGACATCTATAAGATTTCATTAAATATATCATTCTCTTTGTAAATTTGAGGATTTTTTTCTTAAATCTATGCATTTTTAATCTATGAGATAAAGCTTATCTTTTGTCTCAAGCAAATTGAAAATAAACAGTATGACGACAAACATTCGGAATCGAAAGAAAGAAACTGGTCAAGAATATTATTAATAACGAAAGTACATCTAAAAAAATACGAATAACATAAGACGATTGCCTGTTTTACTTCAGCAATGCAGATGCGTGCTGTTAAATAAATAACTGTCAGTGTTGTAGAAAATTAATGACAATATTGCGGTTCTGAATTAAAATTTGCAGAGGTCTAAGCTTTGGATGCATATGAATAAGGTTTTAGGAAAATCCATGACAATGCAAAAAAAAAAAAATCTATTCGCGTGACGCGATTCTTCAGTTCAGATATCATTTGATTTAAGACATGTTTACGTTGATATGAATCGATGAAAGTATATATTTACATCTATACATATGTGTGATGGGGAATGCTGGAATTTTAATTTTTTTATTGTTTTACACATGCATTTTGTGTATCAGCTCAGAATGAGGAATCAGAGGGCCGATTTCGAATTCACTTTTACTCGCAGCGATCTAGTGGCATTAAAGAAATAGAAGTTGTCATTGGTTCCAGTTCCCAAGAGAATGATAATATGAATAAAACAAATTAACATAATCCACAATTATTATGCATTAACTGCAAGAATAAGATGGCATAAATACTTTAAGGCGAAAGAGAATTAGAAGATACATAAGGCTGCTGTGTTTTGTCTTGATAGCAATGCACCATTTATCTGATTTTAAAATCTGAGTAAATACTGACAAAGAGATAAATAATAATAATAATAATAATAATAATAATAATAATAATAATAATCTATGCTTGCCCCAAATGAATATAAAAATCGCCACGATAGAGTTGGGCAATATTTACATTGGGCAATGTGCAAACATTATGGAAAAGCTGTAAACAAACACTGGTATGAACATCACCCAGCACCGGTTACAGAAATAGAAGATGTAACCATTCTATGGGATTACACCATCTGCACAGACAGAAAAATTGAAGCAAACAGACCAGACATTATTGTTAAAAACCAGAAGGAGAAAACTTGTCTATTAATTGATATGGCTTGTCCAGCGGATTGTAACATAGCAATCAAGGAATTTGAAAAACTGTCAAAATATAAAGACCTGGAAATTGAAATAGAAAAAATGTGGAAATTGAAAACAAGAGTTGTGCCAGTGATAGTAGGTGCACTTGGAATGATAAAAAATGGAACAAAACAACACATTGAAAGAATCCCTGGAAACCCCAGCTTAAGAGATATACAAAACATTGTCTTATTAAGTACAGCCCACACACTAAGGAAAACTTTATCTATGTAATGCTGGAGATGATAGGGAAGATAGAAAAACATGAAATGGAGCCATAACAACACGCCACTACCTGCCTTAGGTCTCCCCGCAGACTTGGTTAGTAGTGAGACCAAAGCAGAAATCGAAATATGATGAAAAATGACATAATAATAATTTTCTATGGGATTACATCATCTATACAGACAGAGAAATGGAAGCAAATAGGTCGGACATTATTGTTAAAAATCAAAAGAAAAATCTTGCTTATTAATTAATATGGCTTGTCCAGCGGATTGTAACATAGCAACTAAGGAATTCGAAAAATTGTCAAAATATAGAGACGTGGAAATTGAAATAGAAAAAATGTGGAAATTGAAAACATGTATCGTACCAGTGATAGTAAGTGCACTTCGAAACATAAAAAAATTGAACAAAACAACACATTGAAAGAATCCCTGGAAACCCCAGCTTAAGAGATATACAAAAAATTGTCTTGTTAAGTGCAGCCAACACACTAAGGAGCAGTTTGTCTATGTAAGGCTAGGGATGTTAGGAGAAAGGAGAAAGGGAGAAAGGAGAAAGGAGAAAGGAAAGAAGATAAAATGGAGTTAAAACAACACATCACGACCTGCCTTAGGTTTTCCTGCAGACTTGCGACAATAGCAAAATCTAATTATGATAATAAATGACCCAATAAAATAATACGGTATCACTCAGAAGGGAAGATCAAAATGCAAACAGATGAGAGATCAGATGTGGACATTCGAAAGATAGTGAAATAATTTGGAAAGAAGTTCAATAAACGTAAAGTGTCTGAACATTGGCAGAAAAAATGTGGTTCAACTGCAAAGCGTGAATGTTGTTTCCATCATTATCGAATTTACTAGCAATATTCTTCAAAACCTTGATGCATTCTGTTCTTCTACGGCACGTGATCAGTTTTTTTTTTCTTTCGTTTGGGTCTTTAATGCATACTCTATTTTTTTCTAAAATCAGCACATGTAAAATAGCTAAAAGTTTGTTTGCCAATCCCATAGACTGAAGAGGTTTAATGCCTTTCGTTGTTCTTGAAATTTTTTTACAGCCTGTTTTCTCGTAACCCACCTCTTGAATTTTGAGTTTTAAGTCTTTATCTTTTAACTGTAAATCTTGGTCTCATAAGCTTCAAGATAAGCTTCTTCCTAATCTGAGTCACTTGTTTTTAATATATTCTTCTGATCTGAAGAACTCATCATTTCTTCTCGTTATAACATTCTTCTCTTTAACTTCGGGCCTCAATTGCTCAGTACGAATCATTAGGCTTTTTTCTTTCTTTGATAAAATGACCGTGTCGAATCCTTTTTGCATGATGATATTAGCTTTCTTATGACTTACTACTTCGTTTATTTTATAATACATTTTTTAATTTGGCAAGTAGTACATTGTTAATGTGGATCATATTTGTCCGTCCATTAAATCGGATAGGCGTTTAAATAAGTTTGCATGTGAAATCGTACTATAAATATAACTAAGAAGGAATCTTATTAGTAATCGTCTATCATTATATTTAACTAGCAGTATAGCCCGGCGTCGCTCGAGCGTAATAAAAGCTTTAAAACTAAACCATGGTCCTGGAGCTCAGACTCAGCCTAAAGAATATTTGTGTGATGTTTGGTGAGAATCGAATAAAAGTTGTGGATTTGTATAAAGGACATACAGACAGATAAACACACACACACACACACACACACACACACACACACACACACACACACACACACACACACAAATCTTGCCTGTTATATATATATATATTTTATCGATTTTCTGCACTATTGTAAGAACTGCAACTTTGAAACCTCTGAATATCGTTTCTTATGTCTTTGTCTATGAGTGTATCAAATTTGATTAAAATCGGTCCACTCTTTCTATAACCCGATTTTTTGGTTTATCGATTTTCGATTTTAATCAAGGCTACCTCGACACAAAACCTAGCAAAAACACTCGCAGAACTTTGTAGTACAACTGTGTAAATTTTCAAGAAAATCGTTTCAGCCGTTTCGGAGTCTATAGAGTAACGGACACACAGAGAGAGAGAGACAAGGTTCCATTTATAAACAAGTATGGATTAAGGAATATGCCTTCAATCCCATTTTACTGTCTGTGCCATTTTTGTAATTCCACTTTTGTAAAGAAAGCAACCAATCTGCCTTAACCAACTGCATAAATCATTGTCAGTTAAATGCCATACGCGATACACGCTTGGGTGATCCTGTCTCAAAAGAGATGACTGACTGGGCAGAATATATAGTAGGTTGCAATTTTCTGCGGTATACTGCTTGCCAAGCAAAACTATAAAATTCTAATCTGTCTTGTTATTTTACCCATAGCTGGGCAGAACAGACAGATTAATACTATAGTACTTGCGCATATTCGATCGTACGAACTGAAAAGAAACTCTAACCCGGCTTTTCTATTTCTCCTGCCGATATCCCCAGCATCACAACGCAGATCCGGCTACAACAGCAAATTTTGCTGTGTTGTCAGATACTAATGTATTATGTACCCGAAAAATAACACTCTTAATGCTTGCTTTATTGGAGATGTTTTTCTATCTTTAACTTTAATGACTTCAGACCAGCTTGAAAAGGGTGGAAATACTAAAATTAGAAATAGTACCATGCCATTAATATGCGCAGGGTCCGTTTGCGCATGTCATAAGTGTGTTGAATGTTTTATGTATATATTTTACTATATTGTAATAATATCCCAACCACCATTTTCTATGTGACTATTATTCCACAACTTATACAGTTTCAAAAATATATTTTCTTACTGTTCCTCATGATAGTATTACATCTCTATTGCATTATACCACAGTTTTTCATCGATAATTTATGCCTTACTTCATCATAAGATCCTTCAACTTTGAAACAATTATTTCAACCGTTTTTTTTATTCTTTCAGCAATCTCCCTTAATATCAGATCATGTAGACTTTCCGATGCCAGTCTTTCTAGAAATATGTCATTTTAAACCTAATGTAATATTTTTTTCATCTAAGAATTTTCTGCGGTAGACCGCTGCCAACCAAATCTATAAAATTCAATCCGTCCTGTTATTTTACCCATAGCTGGAGGAAACAGACAGATTAATATTATGGTACTTGCACGTAAGTGTACGCTACGAACTGAAAAGGAACTCTAACTCGGCTTTTCTATTTCTCCTTCCGTGCCGATATCCCCAGCACCACAACGCAGATCTGGCTACAACACCAAATTTTACTGTGTTGTCTGATACTAATGTATTCAGTCAGTCAGTTAAGTGCCATACGTGATACGCTTGGGCGATCATGTCTCGAAAGAGACATAACTGACTGGGCAGAAGATTATCCCGCAGTAGGTTGCCATTGCTTTCTGCGGTAGACTGGTTGCCGACCAAGGCTATAGAACCCAATCTGTCCTGTTATTTAACCCATAACTGGAAGGAAGAGACGGATTAATACCTTTCCCATATTGTAGATATTTTTCTATCTTTAACTTTAATGACTTCAGACCAGCTTAAAAAAGGATGGAAATACTAAAATTAGAAATAGACTTCCATATTTTTTTATTCTTATTAAATTGTAACCTTGACAGCACATCGACATATTTCTTTTTACAAAGTCCATGACAAAATTATATGCCATAAATTTTATTGACTACGTTTGAATTGTGGAAGAAGTAACTTTCGATAGCCTTTATCTGGGGTAGAAAAAAAACCAAAAAAACTTCGAGGTTTATAGTCCGACTTTAATAGGAGCTTTACCACCTAAGTAGTGGACTGCCTGTACTTCAGACGATGGTCAATGGCTCCATTTTATTTGAAGAATATATTTCTACTGCTGTTAATCTCCTTGAAATTTGCAACATTGGATAGCATCCTTGCGATAAAATTGCTGACAGAGCTAGTTTACTCGGATCCGGAGTGTATTTACTCTTCTCCCCCACTTGAGAGAGATGTGACACAAGGTCTTTTTTAATGTGGGGATCCTGAGCGCGTACCCCCAGGTACTGGTCAAATATTACCTATCCACCGCAGTGGATAGGTTCATAACCGGTCTAAACTGGTCGTAACTGGTCTTTTTTTGGTCATTTTGGTCCCCAGCCGGAAGGCCGGGGCCGGAGTTACTTCGTTTTTGAAATAAATATGTTTTGTTAGGTGGTCTTCCGCGAATATCTTGTTTAAATCCTCAAAGGCTAAGTTTTGTCTTTATTCCATTTGAATTCACTAATCTTTTCATTTAGTTCAGTAATTGGTTCTGTTAAATCAATCTATTTTGGTTGGTATCTATAATAAAACTTAACCAATCCTAAAAAGGTTCTAATTCCTTTTTGTTTGTAGGTATAGATACCACTGAAATTAATTAACTTTGGATCTCGTGTTATACCGTATTTTGAAATCTTGGACCATAAATATCATATTGTATCACAATCAAATTCACAATATTCTGTTTATTGTCACCCCAGTATATTTTAACTTTTTAACACTTGTTTTTTGTTAAATGGTATTTATCATTAATTTAACATCGAGGCGCATATATTGATAAATATTCATGTTACTTATTTTGTATGTTAGAACGTTTTTCATTGCTCTTTGAAAAAACAGTAAAATCATAGCGGGATTCATCATATACTTGTTGCCACATCATAACTAATGACGACTCCCTGATACAAATGTAATATAATATCAGCAAACGTTCATCAATTATTATAAAGTATGAAAAATAAGAGGAGTGAATATAAGGATAAAAAAAAACACTCAGAAACAAGACGAAGAGAATAAAAGAAAAATGGTTAATTTGACGTCAGCTTTAATTTCTGATGAACAAAACTGTGCTATTATTATCAGTATAATTAATTAGCTTTTATTTTAGTTTTGACGTACAAAATTAAAACTTTTGCGATCGCTTAAAATATTAATCATACGATGTTACAACCTAACAAATAAGTTGTTCAAATTTTGTTATTATTAATTTTCTGACCATTTTAACTTTTTTCATTGATTTCTTTGAGCCTGTATTAGAAGTTTGGTTGTTATGTAAAGAAAATGAATCTTCATCTGGAATGTGTTCTTATCTAGGAAAACTTGCGAAGTCATACATTGCATTGGATGATTTTTATGTTATGTGGCTCTGTGATGTCATTTTCGTCTTGTCTTTGCTAGTGTATCTTGATGAATAAATCTGAATTTTGTTAAGGGTAGGCACCGCAAGAATACATATATAAGATGAAAGTTTATATCTAAATTTCTAGTTATATATATATATATATATATATATATATATATATATATGGTCATTCGCAGACAATCTGTTTCGATGTATCACAGCTCATCAGTATGGTTAGACTGCTGTTTAACCCAGGATTGAAACCCGACCGAATTGGCATCAGTCGGCGATTCTACCTCTGAGCTATGGGCGCTCGGTAGAAGGAGGCAAACATTTTAGCGTGCATATTATCAATATTCACGCCCAATAGCTAAGAGTATTCTAATTCATTGCTGAATGAACAATATATCCCTCTCCCCACCTCTCCCTATATATATATATATATATATATATATATATATATATATATATATATTTATCATTAAATAACGTGTCTGCCTGAATTTTATCTTATATTTGCTCTCTATATATTTATATACATATATATTTAGAGCTCCCTTAGAGAGTTATCCTACCACTGTATGCACAGGAGACTTTGGAGTCTTCTATATCTACACCGCATGCTTATATATATATATATATATATATATATATATATATATATATATATATATACACACTACCAGCCATAACTTTAGGCCACACCAGTTTTTTAAAAGAAATGATGTATTTCATACTATTTTTAGTATTTATTGCCAAATGAAAATAGAATGGTTCTTTTGTTATTATTACTTTGCAAAATTTTACAAGGCAAGGAAGCATAGATGAACTCGTCCGATTGATCCTAAATTTTCTTTATTCTTTCATATTTCATTGATGAAACTGCAATATAAGTAATTATTAAATATTTATAAATATGTGATGCACATGTTATTGTGCAATATTAACAAAAGAACCATTCTATTTTCATTTACAATTATTCATTTGGCAATAAATGCTAACAAATAATATGAAATACAGCATTTTTTAAAACACTGAAATTGTCTAATTATTATGTCTGGTAGTGTATATATATAATTGTAAGAAAGTGAAAGAAAAGGTAAATTTAAACCCACTGTTAAAGTATTTACTATTATAAAGTTTAACCGAGAAAAAGTAGAACTTAATATTGTAATTTTTTATTACAGTGGTTTATAAAAGCATTTAATCACTACAGAAAAATTTTATGTTTCGGTAATATTTTCAAATAAATTCTAAAAGTGATTTACTTAGGAAATTTAAGATGAATTCATGGTTGTATATAAACTGAAAGGGGTAGTAGTAGAAAGAGTAGGTAGAGAATATGGTTGTATCGATGTTAATATTGTTCAATCAGAAATAAGAACTAGTGGCCTGGTGTTAGGGCAAGTCACTTTTTAATTTTGTCTGAGTCAGATACATAGTGGAAACATAGATTATTTAAATGGGTAGACCATTATTTTTAACAGCAGGTTTGATATTTTTATTTTATTGATTTATTTTAAATTTGATTTTGTACTACCTCATGAGTAAATGGGCTGGAATGTTTAGGTTAGAATTAGAATTAAATAATTATGGTATACTAAAGTATATCGTCGTTCAGCAAACCAAATAAGTATTGTGTGGGTTATTTATTAGTAAAATAATTTTTAATTTATAAGTTATATTGGCGCATAAGTTATAAATGGAACATTGTATTTGATTAAATTTACTGAAATTTTAAGGAAATATATTTTTCCTGGTTAAGATAAATAATGTGAAACTATTATTATTTTAATGGTTAGACAATAATATTTTAAAACTAGGTTAGATTTTAGGGTGTTTAAAATTAGATTTTGTACTACCTCATGAGTAAAGGAGGGACTGGAATGTTTCGGTTTGAATTAGGATTAGAAACAAGTATCCTAAACCGAGATATATTATAGTTAAGAAAACCAAATAAGCATTGTGTGGGTAATTTATTTTAGTCCAAGAGTTTTTAATTTTTAAGTTATACTGGATCATATGTTATAAATAAAACATGGTAATTAATTAAATTTTAAAGATAAGATTTTCGAATTTCTCTTAAAACAGCAGAAGAATTTCATCTATAATTGTTCAGTATATATATATATATGTATATATATATATATAGTAATAGTTGTTACAATGGTTTATAAAAGCATAGTATCACAACACAAAAACTATCGTGTTTCAGAGCACAACTGCTCTTCTTCGGGTGATTTAGTGAACTGAAAATTATTGGTGGAAACCATTTATTTTTGGGAGTGTGATATGTAGGTGATGTAGGGGATGGGAATTTAGCATGTCTAAGCTGGTCCGGTGGCAGTTTGTAAACATAGCGATACAGCTTTGGGTTACGAGAGGGGAAAATAAAATATATATATATATATATATATATATATATATATATATATATATATATATATACATACTAGCAGTATAGCCCGGCGTTGCTTGGCTGTAATGAAAGCTTTAAGACTAATCCATGGTCTTGGAGCTCAGACTCTTTGGACGTTGGCACGAAAGACTTAAAAGCAATAGTTGTTTCCAGTTAAAGCGAAACAGTAGACTGAATGAAAAATGAATGGATGTAAGTCAAATTTGGATATCCTGGTATCGATATCAAAATTTAATCAAATATGATACACTCATAGACAAAGACATAATAAACGATATTCAGAAGTTTCAAGGTTGCAGTTCTTACAATAGTGCAGAAAATAAATAATATATAAAAAGCAAGATGGATTAGTTTTAAAGCTTTCATTACACCCGAGCAATGCCGGGCTATACTGCTAGTATTTATTTAAATTTGTAATATAAGTATGTTATAACATCACTACAAAGTAGCTATTTTGTTTCAACTCTTCTTGTGTTTTGGAAGGGATGGTACAGATTGCGAGATGAAGTGTTTTAAAAGGTTCAAAACAAACCAAACAGTCTCAATAGAGGAGATATTGTTACAACGTAACAATATCTTCCCTGTTGAGACAGTATGGTTAGTTTTGGTTTTTCATAACCAAAATTCAAGGAAATGCTAATTTGAAAAACATGACACCATACCCAAAAAACAATTTATTGGTGCATTAATGTTAATGTTTTTTTTTTTAAATAGAAATCAAAATTACTAATTGACATTTCACTTTAAAATAAAAATAAAAATTCATTTAAAAAATATTACGAGTTATTGTTAGAAATAATGAATTTCAATTTTTAAATTTAGCCGGGCATCATATTTAAAGTATTATAAAGTTATCAAAGTTGACATGCGGAACAAACAAACACACACACACACACACACACACACACACACACACACACACACACACACACACACACACACACACACATATATATATATATATATATATATATATATATATATATATACGAAAAAAATCGCAAGATCGCCAAGACCTACCGCGGTTTCGCACAACGGCTCGTCAGGGCAAAGCTTTTTTTTTCCCCTCTTTGTCCAAAGCTCTATAGCCGAGGACGGTAACGGAGTTAGATTCTGCTGTTTATTCATAGTCTTTAAAGGTTTCTTGTGTAACATTTTAAGATTAGAATACGTACAAAGTCGGTTTTATTATTATTATTTTATATATATATATATATATATATAGTATTTTCAGTATTTTTCCGTTTTAATGGAGTTAATGAATTTGCTCTTCCCAAGCGCTTTCAGACACTTCTATAGCCATTTTCAAGGGTGTTTATATTTCTGCAATTGTTATTTTTTCTCTTGTTTTGATTGTTACGTTGTAATTTAATCTTGTGATATTTTTCCTATAAAGAAGCATCTTTTTATTTAAAAAAATCCAAAAAGGTTGATGGTAGGAGATAAATGTTTAAATAGTGCCTCTCGAATATTGAGATGTTTCCTACATTGTGGTTTATATAGAATTCTTGTGTTTCATTCAGATATTTTTAAAGGTTTCTTGTAAATTATTGCTTATTATTATTTCTGGTCTCGCGACCTTCATCAGGCAGAGCGTGATGGTCTGCCATCGTACAACCACTCACTGCCTGTGGAAGGCCGCGAGACTAAAAACAGGTGTAACAGAATATGAAATATAAAAAATAAAATACAATATATATATATTATAAAAGAACACTTGCTGTTTCTCTCTTTATTTAATGTATATATATATATATATATTTGTATATATATATGAACTTATCGCTATACTCGTTTGGAAAAACCCTTCCGAGTACATACGCGGAAGGAAAAAATGGTAATAAAAAAAGAACGAGCTAAGAACTTGAACATCAGTCAAAGTACGTAGCACAAAGAAAAAAACCCGAGACGAGCAACCTAAAATAAAAATGCACAAGTAGAGCAAACAGATAATTAATCTAGAGAGCCAACGAACCTCCCAAGATTTCACTTGACCGGATCTTCAGGGAAGGTATATATATATATTTATATGAGTGTGAGTGTGTGTGCGTGTGTGTATTTGTGTGTCTGTGTGTGTAATATTATTGTAGATAACCATTCCCCTAAATGTTCATAAAACCCATTCGTATCTACGAATGGCTATACTGTGTTTAATTGCATCTGGTTAATCAGGAAAAAAAAATTAAGCGAAAAACGAGTAATGCATTTTGAATATCTTACAGACAAAAAATCCAGAATAATTTCAGCATTTTCATTTCAGAACTTATATTGGGAAGCGCCACCTACTCTCAAATAATGGCGGGAAAATCTCTAAAAATAACTCTGCCTAATGCAATTTTATTTTTAATCAACATTTCAGCGTGGATGTTGTCGACGTTGCTGGGAGACAATCTGATAAAATGTAGATAAAATATATTACTTTCTCCTTTCAAAGCTTAGATGTCTGAGAAAGATAAAGTTATAAAATTAACTGATTGGATGGAAAAAAGTTCTCTATTATTTAAAATGAAAAAAAACAACAACGCTGTATTCCGTCAACAGATATTTATTTATGTTTTGAACGCATTTTATGCATAATACTTGTTAGCTTTCATCGACCGACGTTCTCGCGAGTCGAAGCTTGAAACTATTTATTTGGAAAATGATATTCATGCTAAAATATTGACATAATTATATAAATGTTGATATGAGTGTTTTAATCTACTTTTCCAAAAATTTGCTAATGTGTCTATAATACATTCAAAGAAAATATATGCATAGTTATATGCGATTATTTTTGTCTTCCTTTCTTTCTCAGTTATTCATATCTATCTATCTATCTATCTATCTATCTATCTATCTATCTATCTATCTATCTATCTATCTATCTATCTCAGTCTGTTCATATCTATCTATCTATCTATCTATCTATCTATCTATCTATCTCAGTCTGTTCATATCTATCTATCTATCTCAGTCTGTTCATATCTATCTATCTATCTATCTATCTATCTATCTATCTATCTATCTATCTATCTATCTATCTATCTATCTCGAGTCTGTTCATATCTATCTATCTATCTCAGTCTGACCTATCTATCTATCTATCTATCTCCGTCTCTGTTCATATCTATCTATCTATCTATCTATCTATCTATCTATCTATCTCAGTCTGTTCATATCTATCTATCTATCTATCTATCTATCTATCTATCTATCTATCTATCTATGTCTGTTCATATCTATCTATCTATCTATCTATCTATCTATCTATCTATCTATCTATCTGTCTGTCTGTTCATATCTATCTATCTATCTATCTATCTATATCTATGTCTGTTCATATCTATCTATCTATCTATCTATCTATCTATCTATGTCTGTTCATATCTATCTATCTATGTCTGTTCATATCTATCTATATATCTATCTATCTATCTATCTATCTATGTCTGTTCATATCTATCTATCTATCTATCTATCTATCTATCTATCTATCTATCTATCTATCTATCTGTCTATGTCTGTTCATATCTATCTATCTATCTATCTATCTATCTATCTATCTATCTATCTATCTGTCTATGTCTGTTCATATCTATCTATCTATCTATCTATCTATCTATCTATCTATCTATCTATCTATCTATCTATCTATCTGTCTGTTCATATCTATCTATCTATCTATCTATGTCTGTTCATATCCATCTATCTATCTATGTCTGTTCATATCTATCTATCTATCTATCTATCTACCTATGTCTGTTCATATATATATATATATATATATATACTTTTGTGTAAATTAATCGAAACAAAACGAACAATATCTTCCTAGAATCTTTTACACTTTTCCTGATCACGTATACGTCTTCTGTTGCATTGTCTTTCTCTTCCCACCACATCTTCCTTCACGTTTTAGACTGATGGATCCAGTTTGTTTCTTAGCCTTGATGACACGACTCACAATTGAAATGCTGACATCAACGATATCCACAATTTCTCTGTAAGGGCTGTCAGTTCTTTTTTTTTTTGTGCAGCGTGTACAATTTTCGTACGCTGCTTTTGAGTAATGACCGGAAGACAACTAATTGTCAGTCAAGATAGTAGAGTCGGGGTATGATAAATATATGACACAATAATATATGACGCAATATCTTTCAAGGCCAAACAAATTTCATCATAGACCCCAAAAAAGAGATTCATATGACTGCACACCACCGCAAATGAACTTTTCTGAGGAACAAAATAGAAATCAGTTACACCCTGTCAATCGTGTGAGTTTAAAACTGACCGTATGATTGTAGGGGCTTCGGAGATGCTTGGTAAGTTGACCTTATGTCACACACGTCCGAAGTCCCCACAATTTAAATTTCAGAATGTTGAAGGTTGGTTGTTGAAATCTGAAAGGAGAAAATATTTCGTGTGTACATTAAAGCAAAGATTTATTTACCGAATGACAAAAGTGTAAGAAAAAATATAACTGAAATTTTGTTAACTGAGCTTTATATTATATTTGCGCAAAGAAAATGTTCATTGAGAAAAAGCATGCAGTTATGGAGTTAAAATCGTTCGTAGTAGTAATGTAGGTATTTGAAATCTCCGTAGGAGTTTAGAGTTCGTGGTTGTGTAGTAAAGTCTTTGTTCCTTCCTCCTTTAGTAGGTGACAGTCGTGACATGGTTGGAGAAACAGAGGCCAAAACAAATAAAAATGTTGTAATTAACACGTCCATTTTGTCGTTGTGTTGTTCTCTTTAGCGTCGTGGTGTGAAAGTGAAGAAAAGGATGTTGGAAGAAGAGATCGAATGAAACTCTGGCATGCCCTACGTTCGGAAAGAAGAAAAATAAGTTCGGGTCGGCTTCTGGAACTTTCTTGCTTTAGATTGCTAAATGGTCTTCAGCTAACCGCTCCCATGTCAACTGACATTTGACAGGTTAGCATCGTGGTTTAAATAGTGAAACTTCTCATGATGCCGTCTCTAGCGAGCCTTTTTGCATCTAGGCGTGAAAATACGTCATATATGAACTTGCTGTTTCTGATCCAATCAGGATTCAGAATTTGCTTTTCGCACTGACTTGTGAATTTTTCTTAGTTGGGTTTTTCCAAAGTCGTTTGAATACACTTTTACTTTGGGTTTCTCCTAAATTCTTTTAGTGGTTTGAATCCGTTTTGCAGGTGTTCAATTTATTTTGTGTTTTTTAGTTAGTTACTGGATGATATAGGATTTGTTTCCTATATGGTGAACAAAAGGAAACTAAAACAGTTGTTTCAATTAATTTGTACATCTATCTATCTATCTATCTATCTATCTATCTATCTATCTATCTATCTATCTATGTCTGTTCATATCTATCTATCTATCTATCTATCTTTCCAGTTCATATCTATCTCTCTTTTTTTGTTTATTTTTATTTAATCTTTTCACTCCAAGCAAGGCAGGATCGGCATTAGTTCGCGCTGGATTACAGCGAGAGGCAAGACTGGGTACGGAGCGTATTGAAAAAAGATAAAAGATGAATAGGATTGAAAATGAATGAAGATTGTAGCTGACGTTGCATTTAAATTTTTGTAGATTGCAGCTACCAGGGAAGCCCGGAGCTCTATAGAAAGCGACCAGTCTTCTGGGTCTCAGTTGGGAACACCCCTCTTTCAGTCGTTACATCTCTGGGCCGAGAAACGATTGGACGTCGACTACTGAACTCAACTCGGGTTTCAATTTTTATGCTTGTCCCGAATTCCCTTGTGAGGTGCGAAGAGACCCGGGGTATCTATGCAAATTAAATCTTTGACCAATGAGATTTCTTCCACCACCACATTTAGAGGTGGGTGTTTGGTTCAACCAATGAGGCAACAATATTTCCTCTGACGCAATTTCTCTTCAGTCTCTTCTTCTTGATTGAACTGATTACGTCAGCAAATCTAGCTTTCAGCTTGGAAATCTCAGTTCCAGTGAGATTTATAATTCGTTTTTATTCCTATAGTTAAAACATTAACCTTTTTAACCTCATCAAAGATTTTTGACTGTCTTGTGACTACCGCTCATTTTCACTTCCAACGGCAGAAAACCCTAATGCCTATCATCAACTTTTGAATAAACAATGCAAAAATATTTTTCCTTTCAATACTCTTCAATTTCCAGCTAGTATTTCTGTTTTTCAGATTTTACAAGTATACAAGTATTCTTAACTCGACTCATAAATGACAATAAAAGTGACAATAAACTGCAAATTTAACAATACCACTAAAAATAATTTCTTTCGCTCCGTCGTACTAAACTTAGGATTACATTTCTTTCTTTTCATGCAATATTACAAGGCAATCTTAAACAAGGCAATTACGTTTTACAAGTATCTTAAGCAGGGCAATTACGGGTTTACACGTAGACGGGACACAATAGAAAAATAGACAGAACAGTTACGGTGAAAATATTTGTGGAAAAGACAGAGGAAAGTCATGTTACGTCAGTGAGAATGTGACTGAAACTGAGAGGCCAATCAGGACCGATTTAATTGCAGATCATTTTTGTGTTTCATAGAGAACATCGATATGAGTGGCAGGAGCACCGAACATGTATTGCAACAATATTCAGTCTAGTGACAAATCGTAGATTTATAAATGTTCAAGATGCCACTATAGATCGTACCACTTCAGGTTGGTTGAAAAAATGCGACCAAGGAGACACAGTGTGTTGCTCTCAAGTAGACTTGTATCAACCATGATGATGGCTGGCAGGAAAGTTTGTCTATGATGGTTAAAGGAGAGTAGCTTTGTTTGTTTTTTTTATAGTCATATCGGCCCAATATGGCATTTTACTGCCACTGTTTGGCAGGGGGCTTATATAGGAGGAAAATTATGAGCAAGAATGACAGGTTATAGAGAAGGATGGCTGTGGCCATAAGATGAGGGATCAGTTTATATAATGATTGTAATTTAGAATTGATTCCTCACTTTATATCCACATTATAATAGCTTAGAAATTTTTTTAATAATCATATCGCCCCAAACAAGGCATTAGGAGGAAAATTGTGAGATCCAGGCCAGAAGCAAGTAAATGTGTCTAGCCACACTGATGAGCAAAACACGCTTGTATGTGGATGACTAATATATTATGCTCTCACTACGTTTGAGCTCTCTTAAGAAGAAAATTTTTAAAACAGTTTCCACTTCTGCGATATATGTATTTCTGTGACTGGCGTGTGTATACACTGCTTATATACAACATGTTAAAATTCCCCACTTCTGATTCCAAACACCTATAGCTTAAGGGGTAGTGACTCCAACTGACACCAAATCGGTCCAGTTTCGATTGACAGCGAAACAGGCTTGTATGTGGATGACTAATATATATATATATATATAATCATATCGCCCCAAGCAAGGAATTTTACTGCCACTGTTGTGCAGGGAGTTACATAAGAGGAAAGTTATGAGAAAGAGTGACAGGTTATAAGGGGTGTCAGGAACTAGATAAGAGAAGGATGAGAATACTAATGAGAGTGGAGTGGATGAAGAAAAGAGCATGAGAGAGAGAATGGATGTTAGTGAGATGGGAGATTACTATTGACTTTACATTTAAATTCTTGGAGATTGTAGCTGTCGAGGAAGCAAGTAAACGGAAGAGAACTCCACAGGCGGGAAGTGCGAGAAAAGAAGCTGGGGAGTATAATTTACGGTTACATTTTATTGGTTTCACAATAAAAGGGTTGTACCTAGTTGCTAATGTTGTGGCTCGAGTAAATTCATATATAGGGGCACCAGAGAGCTACGTTCATTGGTGCAGACGCCGTGAAAGACACAGGAAAGCCACATTGCGTCGGTGAGAAAGTGACTGTATCTGAGCTGCCTAGTCGGGATCAATTAAATTTTGGACTCATTAAAATTTTCAAGCAATTTCCTGTCTCAGTTAAGTACTCATTTTAGGTCCGTTTCAAGAGCAGCAACCAATTTACTTTGTCAGCCTTGCCAAATTTACTGTCGAAACGGTGGTAAATAGTGGTGTCATATGCATAGATGCCTGCATGAAAACAAAAGACATCAGCAAGATCATTGATGAAAAGCAGAAATAGCATTGGACCTAGAATATAGACTTGAAGAACACCCGCATGTTTTTAAGTATCTGGAAGCTTGTCTCTTCAAAACCTTCATTTTACGATTCGATAGAAATGACTAAAAGAATTAAAATCAAATAACCGTCCAGAACTACCCTAGCACTGTATCTTGCACAGAAGGCATACCAAACTTTCTCAAAAGCTTTCGAGATATCTATCTATCTATCTATCTATCTATCTATCTATCTATCTATCTATCTATCTTAGTCTGTTCATAGCTATCTATGTTGACCTTTCTCTGCTATTCTTTTTACTCACTGTCTCCCTATCTTAGTTGATTCATATTTTTCTTTGTTTGTACTTATAGATGTATATACGAATGAATGTATTATAGTCTGCCGATAACTGTCTATTTAGCTATCTATGTATCCATGATTGAGGACTACATAACTGACATACTGATAAATCCAGCAATTCACTGATTTCCAAACTGAAAAGGTGGACATTCAATTTGGCGTTGTTTCACGACTTGTAACAACCAAATATTTCCTTTTTATTTTTAGTGAATAACCATATTTGAGTAGACGCGCCATTATTTACAGTATATTCTACTGTTCTCATCTTTGTTGCGATTTGTCTCGATGATCAAGCAAAGTTCAATAGTGTCTTGTAATAGTAAAATATACTCCAGAACCTCGAAACTACTATACCTGTTCAGTTTTGTATCCTAACGTAAACAAAACAATTTCTAAAGAAGTTTCACCTGCCAAGGTATACGCAGGTTCGAATCCTGCAAGAGAATGGATATTTGTTTGAATAATTATTAAAATAAAGATGAACAAAGCTTTGTAGCTGATCACACATCTGATCTTGCTTAAAGAGCTCATGGAGGAAACAACTGACTTGTAACACCTCAAATCTAAGCTAGTATTGTTTCAATATCACAGATCATATTATTTTTCTCTGTTCAGAAAGAACTGTTGTACTCACAAGGAGGGTCCATGCATTACATATATTTTTTTCTGCCGTGTCTCATGGTCAATTCAAGTATGGAACACATCCTCATATGCCAAAATATTCGATTCTTAAGCTCTTTTGCTGATCGATCATTCTGTGTTTCAATCCAACCATCGTAGATGACCTCTACTTGTTTACCGGCATTGCTCTCGCTTCCGTGAGGACAATTCCTTCCTAACTCGTGAAATGGAAGCAGAAAATTGACACTCGTCATTCACTCCACGGACGTGAACCAATGACAAAGAAGCTCAAGTCAAGACAGCTTTTTATATTCAGTCGAACCACTGAACAACTAAGCTCCTAGTCGTTCTCTGTTTCTCTGTTTCTCTGATGCAATCACCTTAAAAACGTAGAAGAGAAACTGTCCCCGATTCCAATGATGATTGATATATTTGTTGCTGCCTAAATCGCCTCCAAACAGCTGTGGTCCCTGTAGAGCCAAACTTAAAAAATGTGGATATAGTTCTGATGATGAACTCAACAACTAATGCGGTCATGTTTGCTCCTAGTAACCCTCGTTCCGTCATCCACCCGATCAGGCCTTGAAAATATGTTATCCGCTGCCTTCCTCTGTCTCACTTTCCTTCTAACTGGCCAGTCAGTATCAGGTTCTCCGGGATCTCCTTCCTCATTGCATGTCCCAGGAACTTCAGTTGTCTCTAGTATTAATTTTCTTTTCGTTGCCATTCTTTCCAACACCTAATCGTTGCTTGCATGCTCAGTCCACGATATCCGTAGCATCCTTCTGTAGAAACACATTTCCGCGTCTTCCAGTTTTGTCCTCATTTTCGACAATATTGTCCAGCATTAACTGCCATATTGAAGAACTGACATCACATAGCAATCCAGCACTCTTTTCTTTCTTTCTAGTGAAATCTTCCTGTGTGTTAGTACTTTACTCAGCTTCTGGAACGCGTCCTTTGCCATCCCAATTCGCCTTCGGATCTCTGTGTCGTACTTTCCATCTCCTGTTAGAATACTTCCTAGGTATTTACATTTTGTACTTGCTTTATTCTGGTATCTCCCACATGTATTTGGCATCTAGTTTTCTCAAATGCACACTTAACGAACTTAAGACTTCACGCAAGGCCTTGTATAACTCACTGGATAGGTTTGGTATTTCAACTTGATAAGAAGATTAGCACTTCAAATCTCAAGTTGAACGAACGTGTATAAACTATTGCTAAATTTTTTTGAAACACCGTCGGCACTTTCTGTCAGAGTATAAATTACGTCACTCTTAGGCATGCGTTATATTTACAAGAGCGATAGTCCATTATTTACATAAAATATCGCTGTCACATTTGGGCTGTGGATGTTCAGTTCTATTTGTTTAAAAAATTTTTCGCATTCTTCCCGAGGATGAAATTCCCCACTCTGCAACCACTAACCAGAAGATCGAACGTCGTATGTCTATCGTTTATTTTCATGGGCGTTCTCAGATTCACTCTATTCTTTAGTGTTAATCAGTTTCGAGCTTTATAGCTATGACGGGCCTGGTTCAATCCAAGGCCTCGGATCAGTTTTCTTCCTACTGAACCTTGGACGATAAGAAACGCTAATGTGTGGATCAAACCCTCTCGTGTGGATACTTCTCTGAACATTACAAATGTAATTTCAGTCAAAAATCAGTCGTTATCCTCCTTATCTCCACAATCATCAGTTCATGCCATCTCATCTTTCATTCAAGTCACACGTCAAGTCACAAGTGTTTACTACCTTCAGAGGCTCTTGAGCCTTATGTTAGAATAAATTTATAAAACAAATTCAAGAATTTTTAGTATCTCTATGGGATTAGTATTTAATAGGTAAAAGAAGAACAAAAATGCTATAAAGGTTCCAACTCACCTCGTTATGGATTCCGAAAGTAGTAAAGTTAAACCAGATATAGTACAATATTTGTTTTTTTTAATCATTCCACCCCGAGCAAGGCGGAAACGCCACTGATGTGCAGGGAGTTACATAAATGAAAAAAAGATTAATTAGAAAAGAGTGAGGAGTACAAACTAGTTAGAAAGGAACAATAGAAAGCTGAGAAAGCAGGTGCGATGACAAATACATAGGTGGAGAGAAAGGGAAGGTTATACAGGGGAGTGGAGAGAGCTAGAGGCCAGTGGTTAGTAGATGAGTATTGATTTTGCATTATGTAGAGAAAGGAGAGAGAAAAAAAGACAACAATATATCGTAAAGGAACATAAATAGCCCCATTTTCATTGGCTGACACTGACTAACATATGTCAATAAGAAGGGTCGAAGTCCGGCCTTGCTAGTTATAATTACTGTTCTTTCAATGTCGCAGTGCGTAGCACCGGGCTTTCAAGAAGGCGGCCTTATGCGTTTAGAATCAGGACGGGGTTGTTGTTAGAGCCGATATGATGCGAAACCCGAAATCGGCGACGAGAACAGGGCATCGCTGAAGACCACCCTTTATGCATCTAAAATGTATGATTTGATTGTATCTAATAATGTTATAGATGTTGGGGTATATGGTCTCATTATTTTAGGTGTTGCTGAAGCGGCAAGTGTTTATTTTATATGTGGGGATTTTATGTCTGTTTTGAATTCAGAGTTGTCTCATTTCTGTGCTTGTTTCCAACAAATTCTAAATGGCTTCGTCTACCCTGCTATTAACTACAACCCGGGATGTATTCATGTTTCCAAATGTGATTTTGTTTTAGTAAAGGTTGAAGTTTGAACCCGAGATGCCGGAAACTACTTTTTGTGCAATAACCGCTACACTATTTCATTCAATACTTTATTGAATATTAAATTGAGCAAACGACATTGTATCTGTTGCTGAAAACGTCACCACAAAAAAAAAATCTGCTCACACTAAAATATATTTTCTTATATCAATGTTTTTATTTTTTGGTATACGTGTTGTAGTGCAGTGGATATCGGCTCGAACGAGGAATCGGAGAGACGAGGTCGAGTTCAATTCGTTGCATTCACAAACGCGCAATTATCTTTGGGAAAAATATTAATCCGTCTCTTTCATCCAGCTATGGGTCAAATAACTGGACAGATTGGGTTCTATAGTCTTGGTTGGTAACCAGTTTACCGCAGAAAGTAATGGGAACCTACGGCGGGAAAATCTTCTGACAAATCAGTCATGTCTTTTTCAAGACATGATCACCCAAGCGTATATCACGGATGGCACTCACCTAATTAATTGAATAATATCCTTAATCAACATCTAGCAATGCGAGATTAGGAGCTTTGACGAGTGTAGCAATATTTTCACTCTTACGTAGCCCCCTGCACATCAGTGGAGTTCCCGCCTTGCTCGGGGTGATATGATTAAAAAACAAACAAAAAAATCCTCATAATTGCAGATGTTTCGAGATTCACCCGGATCCGAAGTGGTACTACCTGTTAGGATCACCGCTATAGGCAAATAGTGACACTCCATCCAGAAAAATAAAGCTAAAAACATTGATAAAAAAATAAATTTTTATAAAAAAAAACTACCACTATATTCTTATATAAATTACCAACAATACGCAAATGTTAGTAAATTGAAGTGACTTAACTCAAGTCTAGTTAAAATATTATATATCAACATAACAGAACTTTCCTGATATTGAACCATATAATATCCGATAACTTCTTAAATCTAACTGTATTCGAAAATGAATCCATAGCTAAATCTACTGCTAAGAAGGTTGGGTCACTATGTCGATCCAGGATGTTTTTTTCCGCCTGAATCCATCCTGCATATATACAAGTCCGTGCATGGAGTACTGCTGCCATTTATGGTCAGGCGCCCCTGCCGTTCTCCTCAGTATTCTCGACAGGCTCCAAAGGAGAGTCTGTAATGTGATAGGTACTGATCTGGCGGCTCGTCTGCAGCCACTTCCCCACCGTCGAAAGGTGGCCTCCTTTTGTCTGTTCTATAAATACTTTCATGGCTTCTGCTCGGACGAAATTAAGTCACTGGTGCCTCCTCAACAGGTGTTTACGCGTGCAACCAGATTGGCAACTGGGTCCCACCCATTCACTGTCAGGTTAACCAAATGCAGACGTCAATTCTACTCCTGCAGCTTCTTCTCTCGCACTTCTCACCTGTGGAACTCGCTCCCATATTCTTGCTTTCTTGACGGCTACAACCTCCAAACATTTAAATGCAATGTCAATATTCATCTATTAACCACTGGACTCTAGCTCTCTCCCCACCCCCGTATATCCTTCCCTTTCTCACAACCTATGTATCTGTCATCGCACCTGCATTCTCAGCTTTCTATTTCTCCTTTCTAACTAGTTTGTACTCCTCACTCTTTTCTAATTAATCTTTTTACAGTTATGTAGCCACCCACTCATCAGTGGCATTTCTGCCTTGCTCGGGGTGATTAAAATAATATAACTTCAATAAAAATCCAATAAATAACGCATATTACCGCGACTAATCACGTCCAAACAAACGCGCATATGCATTATCTTTAAACCATTTCACCCCAAGCAAGGCAACCACTGCCACTATTGCGCAGGGGGTTACGTAGGGGAAAGTGATGAGAAGGAGTGGTTAGATATAGGAAATGTCAGAAGGAGGGTGATAGACGGGTAAGGATACCGAGGATGAGGGTTGGGTAGATGAGAAGAGTGTTTGAGAGAATGGATGCGAGTTAGTGTGTTAGGAGATGTCTATTGGCCTTACATTTAAACTCTTGGAGGTTGTAGCTGTCGGGGAAACAAGTATATGGAAGAGAATTCCAAAGGTGGGAAGTGCGAGATAAGAAGTGGGTGGAATAGAAATTGCGGTTACATTTTATCTGTTTCACTGTAAAAAGATGGGAGCTAGTTGCTAATCTACTATCTCGTGCAAATTCATACCTGCGGAGCACCAATGATCTAAGTTCATCGGAGTAAAAGCCCACACCAGACTTTTGATCGAGATGTATTGTGGTGTCATCGGCGTACATGCCTACTTGGGATCTTATGGCATCGGGGAGATCATTAATGCAGATCAGAAAGAGTGTAGGATCTAGGATATAGCCTTTAGAGACACCCGCGTTCGTATGGTAGTTTTGGGAGGCATGTCCGTTTTCTTTTTAATCATTTCACCCCAACCAAGACATTCCACTGCCTCTATTGCGCAAGGGGTTATATAGGAGAAGGTAAAGAGAAAGAATGGTTAGATATAGAAAATGTCAGAAGGAGGGTGATAGATGGGTAAGGGTACCGAGGCTGAGAGTTGGGGAGATGGGAAGAGTGTTTGAAAGAATGGATGCGAGTAAGTGTGTTAGGAGGTGTCTATTGGCTTTACATTTAAAATCCTGGAGATTGTACTCGTCAGGGAAGCAATCATGTGGAAGGGAATTCCACAGTCGGGAAGTGCAAGAAAAGAAACTGTTGGAGTAGACATTGCGGTTACATTTTATCGGTTTCACTGTAAAAGGGTGGGATCTAGCTGCTAATCTAGTATCTCGTGCAAATTCGTACCTAGGGGGCACCAGTGATCTAAGTTCATCGGAGCAGAAGCCGTGAACGTATTTATAGAAGAGACACAGGGAAGCCACGTTGTTTATTACCACCTTCAATGTGCGGTTAGAGAGGAATTACTGGATTAGGTCAAACAAATGTCCAGTTATACAATAGCTCCGCATTTTGCGTAGGAGGCCAGCATGCCAGACCCTGTCGAACGCTTTGGAGATACCTAAGGCAACGGTTCGAGCTTCGCTATTCTTTTCGAGAGCCTAGTATATATACTCGGTGATAGTCGTTAGCATATCAGCAGTAGACCTGGTGAAGCGTAAACTATACTGTTTGTCCTAGAGGAGCCTGTGGGCATTGAGATGCTAAACCATCTCGGCATTGATAATGGCTTCGAACACTTTGTCAAATATCGGAAGAAGGCTGATAGGGCGGTAATTTGCGGGGTCCGAGGGTACTCCAGTATTCTTAAATATAGGAACTGCAGGGGAAGACATTCAACAGGCAGGAAAGTAGGAAGCAGATAAGCAGAAGTTGTAGAGCTTAGAGAAGAGAGAGGGAAGTTCAGGGGCACATGTCTTCAAGACTATGATTGGTATTCCATCCCCTCCACTAGCCTTGTTAGGATCAAGTTTTGAGATTATGTTAGAGACCAGCGAGGGTGTAATGTGGACGTCATACAGTTGAGCCTCTAGGTGGGAAGTCGGATGTAGATACTCCAGACGAGTATTATCCGCTGAAGAGGTGATGACCTCAAATTCATTGATTAGGGAGTTGGTATTGAGGTCTTACTCTTGTTAAGCACACTTTTACAGAGTTAGCAGTAGTCTTTGGCGCCGAACTTACAGGTTGCTATGCGTTGCTTCATTCTGGCAGGAAACAACATCTTAGCTTCTTTAAGTATCTTTTTACACTTATTACGAGCTGAGACGAAAAGGCGTCTGTTTTGGTCCGACGCGTGGCTTCGATATAGCCGGAAGAAATGATTCCAGTTGGCAATGGCGGCCGAGCAAGCGGGCGAGAACCAGGGGGACGAGCGGGATTTAAGCTGAAATATTCTGGCTGGGATAAAACATCGATGCCAGCCTTAACCCAAGAGGAGACCTCGGTTGCAACGGGAAGTCTAAAAATGTTGTTCTAAGGGACGTCACACAGGAAGTCCCGGAAAGGGTCTCAGTCTGCTCTCTGGTACCAGTAGGATATTCTGCTGATCTGGGTTTCTTGGGTTGAGTGGGAGTTGAATGAGATGTTAACGGAAACTACAACGTGGTCAGAGTTTCCAAGAGGACAGAGCTGCTTGGCGGTGCACGTCTGGAATGGAAGTGTAGCAGAGTTCTAGTAGTGAGTCTTTTCCATTGGGGTTATTAGAGGAACACGTGGGAAAATCCACCACTTGCGTAGGAAATTGGGTTATTGAAAAATTCATGGTGTGGACACCAGCAAGATCGGTGACAGAGTTTTCAAGCCACTTCGTGTGTTATATAGCAATATACAACAAACACGTATATATATAAAAATATATCAAGTGATATTTTTTATTAATGAACGATGGACCGTGTAGCCTAGTGAACAGAGAGTGAGAGAGCGCTTCCAGGGCTGACGGGGGGGGGGGTGTCGTCGTATCTGTTCTCCTCTACGTCTCTCTGCCTAGACTGCCGTGAAATCCATGCCCGAGGTCTTTTTATCTCCAAACCGGTACTTCCGATTTTTGCCTCGCCTACGCACGCCCACGTAATTCTCAGGGACACCTGTTCTGCTTGCCTCTTGTAGCCATTTCCGCTACTGCCGGAAATAAGGTCAAACAAACATCCGTTCCTTTCAACGGCTGGAAAACGCCCCCGCTTGCATCAGCTTCCTTCTTCGGGTGGGGCCAGATTATTATATTACAAGTGTGGTGAGCGTTAAAGTCACCAAACACAAATATATGGGCAGATGGACGAGAAGAAATGGCCTTAACGATACTTTAAAGCCAAAATTATTTACAGTACCTTCTCTAGCAAGTTTAAAGAAAAGGCCATGTAAAGACAAAATGAACATCCATTTAGCTGTCCAGAAAATGGCAGACTCATTTTTAACTGGAGGAATTTTTTTTTCTTAAACAGAACCGTTGCTATATGTTGAAAGGCAAATGTACCGTAAAAGTAAGTAGCAAAATACGGTTCCTTACTTAAATTACTAACAATAGCATGAGGAAAAAAATAACAAAAAAGGGTGGTCGATCCAACTTACAACACAGTAATCTTGAACTGAAGCCGAATGAGAAATTCCGACAGACAATAATCCCAAAATACAATTCAACTCTTATTTCAGATACTGTAGGCGGGTCAACTGCTTGCTAAATTGGCTGAACATAGAGAGAGAGAGAGAGAGAGAGAGATAGAGAGAGAGAGAGAGTGAGTGGGAAAGAGAGAGAGAGAGTAAGAAAGAGAGTGTGGAAAAGAGAGAGTGGGACTACAGAGCATGTGTTCGATAGCCAGGGTGAAGGGAGGTAAAATGACCTACCGTCAAAGAGCAGCTACCCTTAAATTCTTTAATATAACGACATAAGTTTGTGTGTCTGCCTGTATGTATGTATGTATGTATGTATGTCCTTTATACAAATCCACAAATTTTTGATTTCCCCCCGATATCGATACCCCGATATCCGATAAGGTCTGATCAAGATCAGGATTTCAGCCTTTTATCGTGGTTCTTGCTGCAGAATTTGTTCTAACTTGATAAAATTATAGTTTTTAGTCTGCAACAATAGTAGATCTTCCTAGACAATTCACTTTCTACGATTTCGGAAATCGATACCGCCGATATTCTAGCGAATCTGATCAAAAACCGATATTCAGCCATCAATATGGCTCATTTTTTCCAATTTTACTCCCGATGGGTACGATAAGTTTTCATGGACTTACTTAGATTAGTTTATCCTTCGATGACTTATTTGACTCCGATATTAGAAATCGATACGCCGATGACCTATCGGGTCTGATCAAAATGAAGTTTTCAGCCATTTTGTTTTGGTTTTTGCTTCCGGTTTTGATCTAAGTAGGTATAACTGTAGTTCTTACTCTCAGCCCTGCTACCATTTACTCAAAGGACTTATTTCGCCTTCAAAATTCAGTTTGCGACGGAAAGCTTATTTGACATTAATACTGGAAATCAAAATTTGATTTAAATCCATTCATTTTTCTTTCAATCTACGGTTTCGCTATGACTGGAAACAACTATTGCTTTTTAGTCTTTCGTGCCAGCATCCAAAGTGTCTGAACTCCAGGACCATGGATTAGATCTAAAGCTTTCATTACACCCGAGCAACGCCAGGCTATACTGCTAGTTAATACATAAAACACTCAAATTTTTGGACTACTACATGCCTAAAGTTAACTTTTTCTAAAGATTTTAATGTTTAGAACATATCAAGAAAAGTGTTTTAGTAACGTATTTCTTTTAAATATCTATTTAATAATTTTATTTCCTGATTTCTTGCTAATTGGAGCTGCTTAAGCCATACTGACGTCAACGAGGAGTTGATTCAGTACCAGGTAAATATTATAGATTATGAAGCAGTTGCTTATAAACCCAGTGTACTTTATTTTATATTGTATTAAATAATTCTAACAATTCTACTAATTTAGTGATATTAAAATGTCTTTCTTTTCTATTCATTGGATTCCGGGATTAAAAGTATAAAAAAATCATTTAAGTAACATAAGTATTAAATTTAGCTCCTAAATTCAGACATCCCCATGCTGGCCAAAATCTACTTATAAATAATTATGTATGTCAATTTAAATTTTCCATTCTGCCCCAGGGATTAAGTGTTAGTCGCAGCTTTGCACTCTGTAGCTTGAAAATTCTGAGATAGCAAAGCCATCTTTTCGCTTGCTCGATTTGAAAATATAATTTCTATTATCCTCCTCTCGCCATATATAAATCAATCCCCAGGACTTTTGGTAATTTTATTTAAACAGTGCTGTTAATACAAAATTAATAAAAAAATAATTAATAAAGATGTAAAATTATACAAAAGTTTTACTACAGAGTGTGCCACAAAATAACCAGGATATTTGCTATCGTTTATTTAACTGCTAGAATTTTTCTTATATTTATTTGAAACAGAAGCACAGGATAGGAGAGAAATTTAGTAGCTTCAATAAGAACAAAAACAAAATGTTAGACGTTGATTATCGAAAGTATGGGCCACTCAGTGAGGATCTAACACACTTCTTCTTTTTCTTCTTCTTCAATGTGCATTGTTCTTTCAGGATGCAGGCGATCATGACATTCCACGTTTCCCTAACCCTGGTGGCTCCTAGCACGCTTTTTCCTGTAACGTCTCGCAACCCCTGTCCTGTCATCCACCTGCTCAGGCCCTTCAAATATATTATCCACTGATTTTCTCTCACTTTTTCCCTCTATCTGGTCTGTTAGTATCAGGTTCTCTTAGCCCTCATTCCTCATTGCTTGTTCCAGGAACTTTAGTTGACCTTTCTTAAGCTCAATATTAATTTCCTTTTTTTCTATTCTTTTCAATACCTCGTCATTGGTCAACGATATCCGCAGCATTCTTCTGGAGAACCACAATTCAGCTGCTACAAGTTTTTCCTTCATCTTTGTTGATATTGTCCAACATTCACTGCCATATTGAATAATTGACATCACATAGCAGTCTAGTATTCTCTTCTTTGTTTCTAGCGAAATTTTCCTGTGTTTTAATATTTTCCTCAGTTTCTGTAAGACGTCCACTGCTATGCCTATAACCCTTTGGATGTCTGTGTCGCACTTTCTGTTTTCGGTTAGAACACTTCCCAGAACTCACTACTCAGTTGTAATCGGTTCGAGCGAGACAAGCTTGCTATTCATTACATGGCGTCAAGAACAAACAAAATGTTAGATGTAGTGTGCAAACTAAAGAAATCTGGCAAATATTCTTGCTTTTTTTTTTTCAATCGTCAAATTAGATGTCTTTTCTGAAAGAGAACAATCAGTTCGTGCAGAAAATTAGAAACATACCGCATCCAGCTACAACAAATAGTTAACAAATTATAGGTTAGTTTTTTTTTAGTTCTCTTTTTTTACATATTATATTTCTCTTTTATAGTTTCTCTATTCTAGGTCCTATGCTTTTCCTTATCTACATTAACGATCTCCCCGATGTAATAAAATCTCAAGTAGGCATATACGCTGACGACACTACGGTTTACACTCACATCGATCAAAAATCTACCGAGACTGACAAAGCAAACCTCTCGCTACCGTGCTTGAAAAGACCTCCAATCCGTGGCGGACTGGGATAAGAAATGGCTCTTGAATTTTAATGCTTCCAAAACGAAACTGCTATCTACTAGCCATCACAGACAATCACTCCTAACCCCCATTAGCATGGATCAGAATAGTCTCCCTGAAAGGAAAATACTGCGCCCCCTCAGGTTAATTCTAACAACAGACCTCAAGTGGAATGACTATATAGAATCCATAGCTAAATTCGCTGCTAAGAAAGTCGGTTCTCTGTTTAGGATCAGGAAGTTTTTTCCGCCTGAAACAATCCTGCACATATAAAAATCTACCATCCGCCCGTGCATTGAATACTGTTGGCATATTTGGTCGGGTGCTCCTGCTATCCACTTAGGTGTCCTTGACAAAATACAACGGATAATCTGTAATGTGATTGATTCCGACTTGGCAGCTCAGATACAGTCACTTTCTCACCAGTGCAACGTGGTTTTCTTGTGTCTCTTCTACAAACACTTTCACGGCTTCTGCACCGACGAATCTAGCTCACTGGTGCCCCTTATATAAAAATTTAATCGAGCCACAAGGTTAGCAATTAGGTCTCACCCTTTTACTGTGAAACCAATAAAATGTAAACTCAAATTCTACTCCAACAGCTTCTTTTCTCTCACTTCCTACCTGTGGATGTCTCTTCCGTTTACCTGCTTCCCTGACAGCTACAATCTCCGAGAATTTAAATGTAAAATCAATAGACATCTCCTATCTCACTAACCTGCATCCTCTCTCTAGTGCTCCTTTCTCTGCCCAGTACCCTCTCATCAGTATTCTCATCCTTTTCTTACTCACTTCCTGACACCCCCTATAACATGTCACTCTTTCTCATAGCTTTCCTCCTACGTAACCCACTGAAAAACAGAGGCAGTAACATTCCTTGCTTATGGCGATGTGATTATAAAAAAAGAAGTTTATTCATCTGTTAAAATATATAATTATTTTTATATATTAGCTGATTTTTTCATCGTATATGTAAAATTTCGTTCGATTTATTTCTTCTTTAACATTGTTTTATACTTTATTAAAAAATCTATTACTTCCTCTATTTAGCTATAGTAGAAATGAATGTTTATTTATTAGACCAATGTATAAAACAATTCTTTACCTTCAGGACGTAGACGATCTTGGCCTTTCATATCTCCCTATGATTTGTCGCTCTTAATACCTCTTCTCCTGTTATCCCACTTAATCCCCGAAATGGTCAACTCCATCAAGTCATGTGTTGCTTGCCTTTATTTCTCTTCCTCTTTATCTGTCTTTCCTCCTTCCTCATTTAATCAGTTAAGTGCCATACGTGAAACACGCTTGGGCGATCATGTTTCGAAAGAGACATGACTGACTGAGCAGAAGATTATCCCACAGTAGGCTACTATTGCTTTTCGCGGAAGACTGGATGCCGACCAAGGCTACAGAACCCAATATGTCCTGTTATTTAACCCATAACTGGAAGGAAGAGACGGATTAATACCTTTCCCAAGGGTATTTGCGAGTAAGTGAATGCAATGAATTCAACTGGTATTTGAACTCGGCTCTCCTATTTCTCGTTCCGAGTCGATATCCGCTGCACCACAACGCACATCCTCATTACATGTCCCAAAAACTACAGCCCTCTTTTCTTTTTGTTAAGTATCAGTATCCTTCTAGTGTCTCTTTTCTCCAAAACCCCGTCTTTGGTATCCTCAGCATCTTTCTGTATAACCATATTTCAAAGCAAGCAAAAAAGTAAATTGCTGTGGCGAATGTACGTCGCCAAGTTGTTGTGGCCTTGTTAGAGCCCGCAAGTAAGAACCGGAAAAGGAAGGTAGGTTTAAACAGTGTATTAGAATAACAGAACGTATATACAACTAAGAGGGTTAATAATCAGCAGATAGAAGTGTAAGTTCCGAACGGTATAGTTACGCTGCGTTTTGCCTGTCTCGAGATTGTCTCTCGACTGCCTCAAAACTGTGTCCCCGGAAGTCACTAATGTTATTATTTATTGACAGAGGATAGGGCACCATAACATAAATGAACTCGACTGTTGGTCAAAATCCTTAGTTACTTAGAAAAGACTTCAGTCTATTATGCCTGGATTGTGTTGGATAGTTGTCGTGGTACAATGTTTCATTGTGCATACTTGTCTCGCAGAATCAGTTACAAAGAAGTGTTCGATCCTCACTGTTCGCTCTAAACTTTCGGACATTTGAAACATTTAAGCTACGCTTAGAAAATCAGCATACCTGAATAAAATTGGGCACGTAGACGTAGTGAAATGGTTAGAAATCTTGACTCGTTAGATAAATTATGGCTGAATAGTTTGAGTTTGAGTTTTGTTTAACGGTATATCAATCTCTGTGAGTTATTTAATGCCAAAAAGGTGTGTTTTTAATGTTCGGTTATAGTGAGATGGTTGACTTAGTCAGGTTTTAATTAAATTGTTTGGTTTTTATTCTTTTTTATTTTAGAAAACTGAAAATGTTTTCTAGTTTTGTATTCAAAAATGTTTTGCTGAGAATAAATTTTTCTTCCAAAAATGTGTTGTGGTAATAATTTTTCTTCAAAAATGTGGATTTTTCTTTAAAAGTATTTTATAGTTGGGGGGGTTAACTATTTGCCCATAGCTGGTACCCTAATAAATGCTACCACACCGGGTCAGGGCGGACTTGGGAACAACAGCAGCTAAGAGGTGTTTCCATGCTTCTTATAACCTCCCAATCAGAGTCTATCGTCATGCCTAGGACCGGCTGAATAGGAAATTCAATGCACACTGCGTGTTCTATTCTTTCGACTTTGTACCACATCTAATGTACGCTTAGAAAATAACATACCTACATCATACTGAGCGATTCGACGTAGTGTTAAGGTTAGTAAGATTGTACGACTAGATAAATTACTTCAGTATAGCGAGTTTGATCCTCACTAAGTGGTCTTTTGGGGGATTATGCCACATCTAAGCTATTATTAGAAAATCGCAATACATATTGGGTACTTCTGAGTGGTGTAATAATAACGAAACTTTCTCTTTAGATCAATTACAACAGTATAGCGAGTTCGATCCTGTGTGCCTCTTTTGGGATCGTGTCACATCTAAACTACGCTTTTTAAATCTCAATACCTGTATTGCACAAACGAGTTACAAACTATAGACAAATTGAGAAGTCCGGAGTCTACAGCAGCTGAAAAGTTGTGAAGATATCAACGAAGAAAAAGACGCTCTTCTGAGTAGATAATTGTATAAAGATGATGATGATAATGATTGGTCATCTTAAATTAGAAAATAAAAAAAATGATAATTTTGTTGACGCAGGAATCGCCAGTAACCACGGTTGCTGGTACCCGCTCGACCGGGTTTTTCTCTCTCCCGTCAGGAAAGCAAAGTTTCAGAATTGGAGAAAAGTCTCAATTCTCAGATGGATTTCATCTTGTTTTCAAAGACGTAAGAAGAGAAATTAAACGAAAACAAACTCTGAATTCTCCTGAGTCTTCGTGTACTTTTCTTGTTCATATTTAATTTTATTTTTATTTTTGACCTTTAGTGTATCGATGCAGTAATTGTTTTTTTCGGTCTGTGAACAAATTGATTTATACACGTCGACTAGTTTTCCCAGCAAGCACTTTCACGCCAGAATTGGCCAATGTATTAAGGAAAAAAAACTGTGTAGTTGGTTATTGAATAAGTAACTTTTAAAAACTTCTATCAGTGCTTATCAAATTTTTGCGTGCGCTGCGATAAAATACAATTTATTTATATATATATATATATATATATATATATATATATATATATATTAGATTATTTTCGAATAAAAGTATGAGGTTATCATATTAACTGTTAGTTCTTTAGAAATATTACGAGTGTAAAACCATGTAGATTCACCAATTACGGAGCAAGGAGTACAATCTGACTCCCTGAAGACGACTTTGACCGGAAAGCAGGATAAAGAAACTATTATGCTGACATTAAAGAAAAGGATGACAAGTTTGATCAAGTTCAAGTATTTTTAACAATGCCGGAGGCTTTAAACATTGTAATCACAAAAACAATAGCTGAACATCGGCGTTAAAACTCAGAAATTAATTGCGGTCAGCAGCGAAATTATGGAAGGATCACTCAAAATTTTAAAAAATTGCCTAAAAAAGCAGGCCAAAAATTCTCATGCTATGTGTGCCATCCTGTTGGCAACTGAAGAGGGGGGCTAAGCAACTAGCTTGAAACATCCTAGTCAAAAAACACAAACATTTTAAACTGAGTATTTGGGCACCCATATATATATATGGGTGATTGTTTATGGGCTGCACGCGGACATCACCGAGAAAACGATTGGGGGCTTTTTTTTTCTAACTGCGTTCAAGTCAGGGATATCCCCACCAAAATAAGTAAAGGCAGCTATTGCTACCGGAAGCTTTGTGCTTCTGGTGACAATATCTCGCAAAGATTTTCTCGACATTCCTATGGGCTAACTTGCCGTGACAAAAGGATGCTGGTTGTCCTAGAGAGAGAGACAGAGTTTCACTATTATGGTATATGAAGGATTTGGAGGTGATGGACAAGTATTTGCGGTGAAGAATGAACTGTAATGAGTGAATCTGATTAGCTAGATATAGAATTGAAAATGAAGACTAGCCTCAATCAACTCCCCTTTCGGCTTTTTGACACTTTTGTTGTATTTATACAATAATATATGGTGATATTTTGAGCTTTGAGAGAGAAAGTACCATTTTTGAGCTTGGTGAGCAAAAGTGCAATTTTTGATGTGAGGTGTCGGGGGGGGGGGAGATTGGATATGTGTTCCCGTTTTCGTTACTATATTGCCTTCTGCACTGTTCACTTTGCGATGAACTTAGTGTTGGCACTCGGATTTATTTTTATTTTTATTGCCGTAAAGTTTTTGTGTATTCAATTCTGGACTTTGTCAACTAATATCTGCGTGAGGGTATGTGGTTAGAGCGCTTTCTTCGAATGTGGATTTGTGTGAGGATTTTTTTGAGTGTCGCCTTCTTTTTGGATGCGCAGTATATATTACTTTCCCTGATTCAATTGTAAGCTTATTTTGGCATCTCTTATTGCTTTCATCATGAAACAAAATTCCTTTTCGAACAAAGATTGCTTATTAAACATAAAATCTGATTCAACCTTCCAGCATTCAATTCGTAAATACTAAAATTAGGTGCAGTGAAAATTTGCCAAAACTTAATGTAATCGAAGCTATGTAAACAAATATTGTTTTTCACAAATCAGGTTGTAATATTAAAAAAAGAACAAAAAAAAAAACGATTTTCAATTCCTTTAAGATCACTCTAGTTCGGACCAAGTACCATTTAGGAGAAACAGTTTTAGTAAAATTTTGTTAATCTGAAGAGAAAATTTTGGCTTCGAATATCAGCATTCGAGATTCTTAGTGTCTTACTTGTGTTCGAAGGCCTTTCTCAACTACGAGTACAAACTATTTCAGTACGCTCTCAACAATATTTACACATTTCTGTTTATTCAGGAAATAAGTTGTAGCTGACGGATGGCACACAAGTTGAAGCCCGATCAGTATCGGCAGGTTCACCCTTGAAAAGAGGGTATGACTTGGAAAGATACAAAAACCTCTAATGGATCGCTTCTAAAAACTACACTGATGATATGTGCCAAAATATCAAACAGCTGTTTTTTCCCGAAAGTATGTATGTATGCTACGGCACACATATACATATATATGCCAAGCCCCATACGATTCGCATATAGTTATGTTTGTGTGAGCCCCAGTGTGCGAGCGCGCGCCTGTGTGTGCGTTTGCGTACGTCAGTGGGTGTACAAGTGTGCATCTATGTCTGCGTTTGTCACAACGACAGATTTTTCTCCCAATTTTTGTCCCACTTCCACACAAATACACCACAATACGCAGCCCTACATATATCCATTTTTAACAAAAATAATCAGTTTCTCTGAAGATCGCAAGAGAGTGACACCCAGGGTCACAAACTCACAACTATCAAAATTAACACACACACACACACACACACACACACACACACACACACACATATATATATATATATACATATATATATATATATAAAAGAAAAACTCAACACATCATAATTGGTTATAAATTATAATTCATTTTGATGAGCTAAATTAGCTCATTATATCAGACCACACAGTATTCGTTCCATTTGGTACACAAAATTTTAAACGAATGGAACAAAAATTATGTGGTCTGATGAAATGAGCTCATTGAAATGACTTATAATTTATTGTCGATTTAAATGACGTGTTAAGTTTTCCTTTATAAATATCATATTGCTCTGGATAACATTCATTGAGCTTTCCATATAGATATAACACTTAATATTTTTTATTAAGTTGATCGTGTTGGATTATCCTTGCCGTTTACGATCTATCTATCTATCTATCTATCTATCTATCTATCTATCTATCTATGTATCTATATACATTTATTTCAGTCTGTTCATATCTATCTATCTATCTATCTATCTATCTATCTATCTATCTATCTATCTATCATTAATTAAAAAAAACAACAATTTATCTAGATGAATACGTGTGTAAATTGCTTTACTCGCCAGATCATCCACAGTAAATTAGCTCTAAGGCTCTTACAATATTTCTACGTTCTTGTCTGATCTGTTACTATTCTTTACATCATTTACATCCGGATTGTACGTATCTCTTCTGTTGTTATTACAACATTTCTCGAGAATAGATCAATCAGGTTAACTTACAGGGAATTCTGAACTAAATCCTTTATTTAAAATTTGATAAACTGTTAATATTTCATTCTTATTTTTAGGACTGCTCATTTATTGCTTACTCGTTTCAACTGAGTGCAAGTATGCACTGCCGAACCCAGGGATTGAACTCACAATGTTTATGTTACGAAATTCATTAACTAACGTTTTAATTCCTAAATATATTGTCATTGCTTTGCAGATGTTGTTGGAAATGTCTTTCCTTCAATAAGGCAGAGAATGCTGGACAATCTCATCGAAGATAAAGGAAAACATTAAACCCAAATGTGGTTCTACAGAAGGATACTGAGGATATCATGGACGGAACTCGTGAGCAAAGATGGGGTTTTGGAGAATATGGGCACAAGAAAGAAAACTAATACTTAACATCGGGAAAAGAGAGCTCAAGTTCCTGGGGCATGTAATAAGGAAGGATGGCTTGGAGAAACTTATACTTGATGGTCAGATAAACAGAAAGCGCGACAGGGGAAAAACCACAAGTAACATATGGATGGCAAAAGGTAGCTGAAGAGAGGGACAAGAAAGGACTACATATAAACTGCAAGAAAACCGAATGCATGGTCATCAGCTAAAATGGCAGCCCAAAATATCAAATACAAGTAGGGGAAACTAAACTCAAGCAGGTACAGAAATTTAAATACCCAGGAAGAGAGAAAGAGAGACAAGGGAAAGAGAGATAGGAGAAAGCAACGAGTAACATACTTGATTGGATTGAACAAATGGGTGGCAGATTGGGGTTTAGGAACGGTAACAAAAGAAAGCGCGCTAAGAGCCATTAAGGACAGGGAGATGTAGAAGGTCATGACTGCTTACGTCTAGAGAGAACATGGTACATAGAAGGAGTAGTGCTGTTACATGTCATGCAAGACGAAATCTGCTATTGTCGTTAAAATCGATATTGTTATTCATTTACATATTAGCTCCCTCAAGTGGACCGTACTGCCTAGATTCTTTCAGCCATTTAACCATCTAGCAATTTGCATTGTCCAGTACTTCATTCCACAGAATCATCCGGATGTGCGTTGTGGTGCAGTGGATATCAGCTCGGAACGAGATATCGGGGAGCCGAGTTCGAATTCCAGCTGAATTCATTGCATTCACTTACACGCAAATACCCTTGGGAAAGGTATTAATCCGCCTATTCGTTCCAGTTATGGGTTAAATAACAGGACAGATTGGGTTCTATAGCCTTGGTCGGCAACCAGTCTACCGCAGAAAGCAATGGCAACCTACTGCGGGATAATCTTCTGCCCACATCAGTCATGTCTCTTTCGAGACATGATCGCGCAAGCGTGTATCACATATGGCACTTAACTGACTGACTGAATGTTTTTTTTATATAAGCTTAATTTTCCCTAGAGAGCCAAGTAGAATAAACTTCCTCAATTATGCGAACGTCATAGAACGGGTTCAAAAAATGTTTAATCAAAATCGATATTGTTATTCATTTATATATTAGCTCCCTCAAGTGGACCGTACTGCCTAGATTCGTTCAGCCATTTAACCATCTAGCAATTTTCATTGTCCAGTACTTCATTCCACAGAATCATCCGGATGTGCGTTGTGGTGCAGTGGATATCACCTCGGAACGAGATATCGGGGAGCCGAGTTCGAATTCCAGCTGAATTCATTGCATTCACTTACACGCAAATACCCTTGGGAAAGGTATTAATCCGCCTATTCGTTCCAGTTATGGGTTAAATAACAGGACAGATTGGGTTCTGTAGCCTTGGTCGGCAACCATTCTACCGTAGAAAGCAATAGGCAACCTACTGCGGGATAATCTTCTGCCCAGTCAGTCATGTCTCTTTCGAGATATGATCGCCCAAGCGTGGATCACGTATGGCACTTAACAGACTGACATAATCATCCATGACTGATTTCATTGTCACACAGCTCACTACGGATTTTTGACGTTTCACCAACCTTACTTTTAGAAGATTGTTTCAACTTTGCATTGTTTGCCACATCTGGAAGGAATGAAGTACAAGAAGTTACCAATTATGTTCTCCCGCTAAAAAAAAAAAGATTTACTGAGCAGAGATTTATCCGTAGAGCTGCTTTTGAATATTTTCTTTTAAATTTTTTATAATAAAGGAAAATAAACAAAATATGGAACTAAATGAAATCGGATACATTTTATACACAAGTTATACAAGCGAGAGTATTCTGAGGACCCTAGATGTAATTTCAGGATTTGTCATCGGAGGCCACAATTTGAACCACATAAGATACGCAGATGATACAGTGATGATAGCAAATATGGAAAGAAAACTATAAGATCTCCTATACAAGGTCACTGAAGAGAATGACTAGAAAGGACTACAAATAAACTATAAGAAAACCTAGTGCATGGTCATCAGCAAAACGAGCAGCTCAAAATGCCAAATACAGGTGGGGGATACTAAAATCAAGCAGGTAAAAACATTTAAATTCCTGGCAAGTGTACTAACAGAAGACGGAAATTGCGACACAGAATTCCGAAGGCGAATTGGCATGGCGAAGGACGCGTTCCAGAAGTTGAGTTGCGTATTAGGACAGAGGAAAATATTGCATGAAACAAAGAAAAGATACTTCTATGTGATGTTAGTTCTTCGATATGGCAGTGAATGCTGGACAAACTCTTCAAAGATCAAAGAAAAGCGGGAAGCAATAGAAATGTTGTTCTACAGAAAGATGCTGCGGATGTCATTGACCAAGCATATGAGAAATGATGAGGTTTTGGAAAGGATGGAAAAGAAAAGAAAATTAATATTGAGCATCAGGAAGATACAGCTAAATTTCCTGGGGCATGCAGTAAGGAAGGAGGTCTTGGAAAACTTGATACTAAAAGGCCAGATAGAGGGAAACGACACAGGGGAAAGCATTGGGTAACATATTTAAATGGCCTGAGCAGATGGATAATAGAACGGGGATTGCGTGGTTTTACAGGAGAAAGCCTGACAAGAGTCACTAGAAATAGGGAAACGTGGAAGGCCATGATTGCCTAAGTCCTGAAAGGACAAGGAGCATAGAAGAAGAAGATACTAAAACATAAATTTAAAGTTTCATATCTCAGGGTTCCATGTCGTTTGCCGTTGTGGATTCAACCGAACGCAAAATGTCCGAAAGAACAAAACGTTTTATACGAACAAGACTTTAAACATTTTCATTAAAATTCCTAATAATCACATATTTTTCGCAATTACTTTTTTTTCATTATCAGGATGCTTGATTTACATATTTTATTCGTTTTTGATTGAGTTTTAAATTCTATTGCAATTCTAATATCTTTTTTTGCTTGATGTTCAAGCATAATTTCATTTATAAAATATTGTCCCCTTTATTTGTAATGATAATAATTGATAATAATGATAATGATAATAATGATAATAATGATAATGATAATAATGATAATAATGATAATGATAATAATTGATAATAATGATAATGATAATAATTGATAATAATGATAATGATAATAATGATAATGATAATAATTGATAATAATGATAATGATAATAATTGATAATAATGATAATGATAATAATGATAATGATAATAATTGATAATAATGATAATGATAATAATTGATAATAATGATAATAATGATAATGATAATAATTGATAATAATGATAATGATAATAATGATAATGATAATAATTGATAATAATGATAATGATAATAATTGATAATAATGATAATGATAATAATTGATAATAATGATAATGATAATAATGATAATGATAATAATTGATAATAATGATAATGATAATAATTGATAATAATGATAATGATAATAATGATAATGATAATAATTGATAATAATGATAATGATAATAATGATAATAATGATAATGATAATAATTGTGCATTGAAAATAATTATTTCTAGCAGTCATGTTGCGCTGATCTCATTAGTCATGTTACGAACAATCTATTTTTTACCAATAATTCTGATTGGAACTCTTTATCCCGGTAGATTAGGTCTTTTTATTACTTTGAGTCTTTGACTCGTAGAAGACTTTCTACCCTTAGAAGAGGAGTTTCAACTTTGACTATTTGTTGTCGTAGATGAAGACTTTCTACTCGTAGATGAGAACTTCAAACTATTTTGACTTGTAGAAGAGGATATTGTACCAGTACATAGAAGCCGATATTTTACTAATTTGATTCTTTAACACGTAGAAAAGAAATAGTATTTGTCGGATTTCTCAAATAATTGATTGCTTATAAATTCGACTTTACACATTTATATCCTTTCGAGAGCCAATGAAATCAACACTAATGTTTACGAAGTTAACAACATAAAATCGGTTTTCATTAGATAATTGAAACAAACATATATTCAGCATCGTATTTATTGACCAATCAGAAGACAGTAAAATACTCAAAGTTAATACTATTCTTGCTCGTCAAAATGCATAAATAGTTGTTGATGTTGCTTTACCAATTTAGAGGGTTTTTGTGTTTAAGTTGGAGGTCTCATCCATTTTGACATGCATTTTCTCACATCCTCACGTTCTACCTTTGAAAGAAAAAGCATACGAATCATCTGCCTAGAAATTTCAAGAAAATCGGACGACACACATGTTTAACTTTTTCATCCTCACAACTGTCCGGCAACTAAAGTAAGGGAGGAACGAAGATTTAACATACAAACATATCATTTATTACTATCGTGCACCCATAAAAATCGTTAACTAGACTTTCCGTCTGAAAAAAAAATCTTCTTTAATTAAACAAAAAGTGACTTTTTACACTTGAATAAAATTCTCATAAATAACAAAATCGATCTCATTTTTTATTATTATAAAAATAAACTCTTTGTTATCTATTGATGATTTCAAACCTTTCAACCTTTCGATATATCTGGAGTTCACTTATGTTTAGCATAAAGTCAATTTTAACAAACAATAACAATGCCCCTATACAATTTTTACTTTTTTACTCATAGAAGACAGCGTTCTACACGTACATTGAAGGGGGCTTTCTATTTGTAAATGAGGTCTTTATCTTCTTTTGACTCCTTCATTTGTACAAGAGGGCTCTCTATTCGTAAATGAGGTCTTTATCTTCTTTTGACTCCTTCATTTGTACAAGAGAGCTCTCTATTCGTAAATGAGGTCTTTATCTTCTTTTTCCTTCATTTGTACAAGAGGGCTCTCTATTCGTAAATGAGGTCTTTATCTTCTTTTGACTCCTTCATTTGTACAAGAGGGCTCTCTATTCGTAAATGAGGTCTTTATCTTCTTTTGACTCCTTCATTTGTACAAGAGGGCTCTCTATTCGTAAATGAGGTCTTTATCTTCTTTTGACTCCTTCATTTGTACAAGAGGGCTCTCTATTCGTAAATGAGGTCTTTATCTTCTTTTGACTCCTTCATTTGTACAAGAGGGCTCTCTATTCGTAAATGAGGTCTTTATCTTCTTTTGACTCCTTCATTTGTACAAGAGGGCTTTCTATTCGTAAATGAGGTCTTTATCTTCTTTTGACTCCTTCATTTGTACAAGAGGGCTCTCTATTCGTAAATGAGGTCTTTATCTTCTTTTGACTCCTTCATTTGTACAAGAGGGCTTTCTATTCGTAAATGAGGTCTTTATCTTCTTTTGACTCCTTCATTTGTACAAGAGGGCTTTCTATTCGTAAATGAGGTCTTTATCTTTTGACTCCTTCATTTGACTCTATGAATTTTCATACTTTATTATTAATCTTTGCATTTCTAGTTTTTTTTTATGTTTCATATTGCGGACCAAGCCACTGAAATTCTAGCAACTATGTTTTCTGAACTGTTCAATCATGACCGCATATAAAAAATAGCCTTTAACCCTTTTGCAACTAATGTCCAACTATTCTCCCTGTAGAAGTGGGCTGTCTTCTAGCGACCTATAATTTTGCATTTGCTTAAATTTGAATTATCGGTTTCCTTTTAGTATTATGTTTTAGTATACCATTTTAATTGTAAGATCGAGATCCATTCTTGATGAACTTATAATTCTAGGTATGAAAAAAATCAGATTTATTTACTTTGTCTAAAAGATATAACACCTTCTTCTGTATGCTTAAAAGAATTAAGATACTTTTATAATCTCACTCTAAGCAAGAGAGTATTGCCATTGGTGCGGAAGGGTTTACATAACAGGAGAGTGAAGAGAGAAGAAAACAGGTCGCATTAGGTGTCAGAGAATGGATAAGATAAGGACGAGTACATTGGTGTGAATAGAGCTGCGCGAGAGGTAGGTGTAAAATGCAAAGAAGAACGAGAGATGACAGTGATGACAGTTGACGTTGCATTGAAACCTTTGGAGATTGTAGCTATCAGAAAACAAGAATACGAAAAAGAGTTACATAGGCAAGAAGTGCGAGAAAAGAAGCTTTCAGGTTAGTGAGATAGGAAATGACTATTGACTTTACATTTAAATTCTTGAAGATTGTAGCTGTCGGAAAAGCAAATAAATGGAATGATCTTTTATAAATGCGCAGCAAATGTTGGATAATACACTAAAAACCAATTACTATTGTCAGTTGAAATGCAAGAATCAAAACGTGTGATGCAACTTAGTTTAAGGGAAAATTATTTAATTTGATTACTCTTATGCAATGTGCCGTCTCTCTTCAAGAAGTAGGCCAACATATCCCTCTAAAACTCTCTATCTCTAGTAACTCTTGATATGCTTTCTCGTGTTACGACATCCACATCTTTCTCTCGACAATCCATTTGCTCACGCTCATCAAATTTGTTCCGCTTTACTTTCCCCAGACTCTATTTCCATTTAACTGACATGTCTGCATCAAATTCTCCAGGCCTTTGTTCGTCATTACCTGTCCAAGGAATTACAGCTGTGTTTTGTTGATGCAAAATATCATGTTTCTTTTCGTTTCCATCCTCTATAAAATATCATCATTGCTTGGTCTATGGTATTTCCAGTTCATTCGGCAATTTCAATTGCTTAATGTCCCTTCTTCATCTTTAAAAAGTCTAGAATTCATTACCACATTGAAAAACAGATATCTCACAACATTTCATTGTTATCTTATTTGTTTCCAGTTAAATTTTCCTGTCTGGCAATATTCTACTCAGCATCCTTGACCATAACACTCCTGCTTTAGATTTCAGTGTCGCATTTTTCCATCTTTTGTTGAAACACTTGCCAGGTATTTAAATTTCTGTATATGCTTGATAATATTATTCCCAGCATGTAGTTAGCATTTTGGGCTTCTTAATCTTTTTGATGACCATGTATTGGGTTTTCTTTATTTATATATAGTTCATTCTTCACTCTAGAGTAAACGTTATGGTTTCACTTGATTGTTTTCACAGTAAAAGGATGGGGCTTTTTTGCTAGTATATTCTAGTAGGTGGGCACTAAGGAGTTAATCCGTGACAGTATTTGTAGAAGAGGTAGAGGGAAGCCACACCTCGTAGGTGAGGGAGAAATTTGAGTCAGCCCGTCATGTTAGGATCGACTACATTGCAGATTCTTCTTTGGATTTTGTCGAGAACGACCAACCAAATATGAAAGCAGTATTCAATGCAGGGTAGAATGGTACGAGGGTCATTCTATAAATAAGTTGAATTTTTCGGTATAAGCAATACTAATACAGATAGAAGCTTACTTTTTTTTAGTTTTCAACGTAGTCTCCAAACAGTGTCACACACATATCCCATCTGTGCACTAGTTCTGTATTCCCTCAGCGTAAAAATCTTTAGACTGATGTCTCAGCCAATCGCTCACAGCACTTTTGACTTCATCGTCAGTTTCAAAATTCGTGCATCTCGTGAAAGCTTTCAAGGGACCAAACAGGAGAAAGTATGAAGGGGCAAGGTCTGGACTGTAAGGGGGATGAGGGAGCAGTTCCCAGCCCAGCTCGTTGATGGTCTGCACCGTTTGGGCTGCTGTATGAGGCCTTGCCTTGTCTTGATGCAAGGTCATCATGGACAATTTGGTGTGCTTTCCCAACAGATAGACTCAAAGTTCTTGCAATGTCATTCACTATGACCCTTCTGTCAGACTGAATGAGGTCATTGATTCGATCACCTTAGGAAACCTCACTTCTGTAGGCTTCCGGGCCTGTCTTCATCTTGAACACTACTCCGTCCTTCTTTAAATAATTTAGCCCACTTGTAGACATTGTTTGACTGAAACATGTGGCACCATACACAGATGACACTTTCCTTTGAATTTCAATTGGTCTGCACCATTCAGCAACCAAAATCTTGATAACTGACCTATGTTCAATCCTGGACTATGCTTCTTGGTCGGTCATCTTTGTTAATCTCCAAAACTCTCAAAGTTTTTTTTCAATCTGCAAAAAAATTAAATCCTTTTGAAAAAGTAGTAAAGGAAAAAAGATTTACAAAAAGTAGGATTTTATCTCCATTAGAAGGACCCATACCGAAACATTCACCTTATTTATTGAATGACCCTCGTATATTTGTAAATGTGCATGATGAAACCATAAAAACGAATGGCTGATAAGTCTTGATAAAAAAGTTTGTCACTTTTATTTGAAGATACACTACTTTGATTTTTAAAATTCAGAAATGATATACAGAACTATACTAAGATATAAACAGTTAGTGAGCCGATATATATATATATATATATATATATATATATATATATACTCACAGAAACATATACATACATAAATTCATATCTATCTATATATATATATATATATATACACATAATAAATTTCTTTCATTTACATATATATATATATATATATATATATATGTGTGTGTGTGTGTGTGTGTGTGTGTGTGTGTGTGTGTGTGTGTGTATAGATGTGAGTGTATGTTACAGTCATCTTTAATGGCACGGTTTCCATCGTATATATATATCCTTTTTGTCATGCTCAGGAGTGATACCATGTTGGGAAGCAGCTAAAAATACTTTCAAATATTTTGGTCATTTTTACGGTAGGACTGCTTTTGTTTTTACTAATTGTCTCTTTTGAATATCGTCGGACACAAATGTTCAACGTTTAAATAAACGGACCTAATAATTACTGGAATAAATTCGGTATACGTAATAATAATAATAATAATAATAATAATAATAATAATAATAATAAGAGTAATAATAAATAATTTTATATAGATTTTAAAATCCCTGATTAGACGCGAATTTTTTAATAACACTGAATGAATCCATAAAAAGTTTATTGCAGTATTCAACTGAAACTCAAACATAAGACCAACATCAAAAGATACCGGTAAAAGATGAGTTTCTCGTACAGCTCCAGAAAGTAACTTGCTCTTTGTTTTGAAACTTTCGCCCCAAGCAAAGTGATGTTACCATTAGAACGCTAGCGGTTATAGGGAGTGAAAGTGAGAGACAATGAGAATACTGAGGATGGGAAGAGTTTAGGGAAGGACCAAATGAAACAGGGTTCAGGGTTTGCGTTACTTCTTTTTTAAATTGTGGTTATTAGGGAAACAAAAAATCGAAAGGGATTTCCGCAGGGGGAATTGCGAGAAGAGAAGCCGTTAGATTAGAAGAAGCATAGGTTGTACAACGATAAAACATCGAAAGCTAGTTAAATTCATGTAATCATTGTAGGAGGGAAAAAAGCTAATTAGAATTGTTGTCGTAAAACTACTTGCAGATAAAAACTGAGAGAAGAAACGTCACGTCTGTGAGAAGGTTACATTACAGACCCTTCTTTAGATTTTGTAACTGACCTCGAGATGAACAGCAGGAGCACAAGGACATATATGCCATCAGTATTCAATGCACTGACAAATGGTAGATCGAAAATGTATCAAATATATTCTAAAACATCCTGGTTCTAAACTGGGAACCAATTCTCCTAATCAGAAAATTGGTAAATAAGAATCTCTTAGTTTGAATAAGTAGTCGTCACTCTTCGCAACAGTGATAAAATTGATAAATAAGAATCTCTTGGTTTGAATAAGTAGTCGTCTCTCTTCGCAACAGTGATAAAATTGATAAATAAGAATCTCTTGGTTTGAATAAGTAGTCGTCTCTCTTCGCAACAGTGATAAAATTGATAAATAAGAATCTCTTGGTTTGAATAAGTAGTCGTCTCTCTTTGCAACAGTGATAAAATTGATAAATAAGAATCTCTTGGTTTGAATAAGTAGTCGTCTCTCTTCGCAACAGTGATAAAATTGATAAATAAGAATCTCTTGGTTTGAATAAGTAGTCGTCTCTCTTCGCAACAGTGATAAAATTGATAAATAAGAATCTCTTGGTTTGAATAAGTAGTCGTCTCTCTTCGCAACAGTGATAAAATTGATAAATAAGAATCTCTTGGTTTGAATAAGTAGTCGTCTCTCTTCGCAACAGTGATAAAATTGATAAATAAGAATCTCTTGGTTTGAATAAGTAGTCGCCTCTCTTCGCAACAGTGATCGAATCAAGCTAAATATTGACATTCGAATGCTGACTTTCAAAGCAATCACTGGCGAAACAGGCACGAGACGTTTTTCTAATTTGCCTCGCTTCGTACTGAGTTTTGTCTTCTTCTATGTGTAGCATCCGTTCAGGACGTTGACAATCATGACACTTTACAATTTCCCTCCTTTTGTTGTTCCTCTTCATAATTTTTCTCTTTTTTACCGCTCATAAACCCAGTTCAGACACCTATTTTGATTTTGTCAAGAACCTTGAGATGTACAACAGGAGCACCAGACATATATACCATCAGTATTCAATGCGCTGACGAATGGTAGATCGAAAATGTGTAAAATATATTCTAAAACATCCTGGTTCTAAACTGGGAACCATTCTCCTACCAGTAGACGTAGCAACTGAATCCATATAGTCGTTCCAGTTCATGCCAGTGGTAAAGAAGCTGTACAGGGGGTTGCTCTCCTGGAGTTTAACATCAGCCATGCTGATGGCAACCAGAAATGTTTCTTATTTTTATGTGTAGGATTAAAAGAAAGCAGTTTTATTGAAACAATTAAAAATCGAAGTTAAAATTTAATCAGAAAATTTATAAATAAGAATATCTCGGTTTGAATAAGTAGTCGTCTCTCTTCGCAACAGTGATCGAATCCAGCTAAATATTGACATTCGAATGCTGATTTTCAAAGCAATCACTGGCGAAACAGGCACAAGAAGCTTTTCTAATTCGCCTCGTATTGTTTCGTCTTCTTCTACGTGTCACATCTGTTCAGGATGTTGACAATCATGACTCTCCACAACTTTCTATTCTTTTGTAGTACCTCCTAATGATTTTTCTCTTTTTTTTTATTTCAAAAACCCAGATCCAAGAGAAATTTACTTAAGCCCATTCGGTTGGTTATGTGTTGTTTTTCTTCCTTCTCGGATTTAATTAGTTCTGTTAGTATCAAGTTTTCCAACCCTCCACTGCCATTCTTTTCGTGCCCTAGTAATTTCAACTTACAAGTGAGAAATTGACTGTTATCGAGATGTCTGGTAGGTTTGATTACATTACAGACCGTTCTTTGGATTTTGTTAAGAACCCCGTGAACTATAGCAGGTATATGGGAGGAGTATTTAATGTACGCATGAATGGTAGATTACAAATGTCCAAGATGTTCTCTGATGAGAATAAATTTCTGGTTCGACAGGGGGAACTAATTCACCCACCAGTAAACGTAGCAAGTGAATCGATATAGTCGCTCCAATTCAAACGTGAGGTATAAAAAGCGTGCAGGGGGTTGCTATCCTGGAGTTTAACATCAGCCATGCTGATGGCAAACAGAAAATGCTCTGTATAGAGTCCGTCTCCTTCTCCCACGCTATACTATTTCAAGAGGTAGATTAGACAAAAAGTAAAGTACCGTTTCCTTATCAGCCCTAGAGATGCCCTTTCCATCCTTGAGAGAGTTCAAAATTGTTTACGTCATCTGTAAAAGGATGACTAATTTCTCACTTTCCTACAGATGCAATGTTGCTAGTCTATTGTTAAACTGTTATTATTTCCATGGCAAATGTTCGAATGATAACGATTGTTTAGTTCCACCAGTTCGGACCATTACAGCTAGGAAAGGTCATACCATGTACAAAGCATCGAATTATTCAAATTCCCTTCGTATTCCACTGGTAAAAATCTACTTCAAGGGAAACAGCTTAATCTCAAGAACTGCTACTTTAATAAAAGAAAGATTCTAAGTATAGTTTTTATACTACACATTTTTCAGTAGAGTTTTCATATTTTTAATTTTTAATATTATTCAATTATTCACTTTGGCCGAAACAACTTTCTGAAGGCAATCATATTTTCGTATATACTGTAATATGTTTTTTCTTTTACAAATAATCACTCTATACAAAGCCCAAGAACAATTTAAGGTAGACGTTTACTTAAGGAGCTTATAAGTGTGGCATAAGTAAAAGTTAAGAAGCGTAGTTTATGATATTTGCAGCATCCTTCTGTAGAACCGCATTTCAGTTGCTTCAAGTTTTTCCTTCATCTTTGATGATATTGTCCAGCATTCACTGCCATATTGACGAACTGACAACACATAGTAATCCAGTACTCTCTTCCTTGTTTCTAGCAAAATTGTCCTGTTTCTTAATACTTTACTCAACTTCTAGAATGCGTCCTTCTCCATGCCAATTCGCCTTCGGTTTTCTGTGTCGCACTTTCCGTCTTCTGTTGGAACACTTCCCAGATATTTTAATTTTTGTACCTGTTTGATTCTAGTATCCCCAATCTGCATTTGGCATATTGGGCTGCTATTTTTACTGATGACCATTTATCATCCATTCCTCATCAGTGAGACAGAATATACGATTTTGAACACTATCAAGACTGGCCATTGAAGATTGCTTACCTTCAGCCAAGCTATTGCAGCAGTATTGCAATTTCGGTAGAGAATAGAAGCAGTTAGCTACTTATTGGAACAATACAAAGAAACGACCACAGAAGAGAAAAAATAAAATAAAATAACTGATATTTAAAAAACAAATCAACGATATTTCAATTGTGTACCGATGTATTTTAAAATCTTTTTTTTTTTTCATCTTGTGTACAATATTTTGTCCCCAAATTGCTGGTAAATGAAAAAAATGAACAAACTTTTAGAGAATGGCTTTTAAAATTTACAAATAGATTTAATGATCTGTCTAAAATACAACCTACATTTAAAATGTTTTTCTTTTGCCATAGAATACTTTGATAACAAGTGACTCCTAAAAGACAGACAATGTTGTCTGGTAATTTCAGAGGTTCTCTTCGCAATTACGCAGTAATTATGTTGTAGCTGCCAAAAAAGCGTTTTTACATTTCCTTAAAAATAGTAGTTCATTTTAAAAGTACATATATCAAACTGTGTTTAATATTGAAAGAGTCATTATCCTTTCAAAAGTTGTTTAGCCTACATTTGGTATCATATATATTTATAAACATCGGCAATCACGCATGCAGGTACGCACGTATACTTGCACACACATAGAGAGATGTTAGTGTCAAGACAAATTGGAAAATATATTCAGTTAGGTGTTTCGCTTCTTATAGTAGGTATTCTTGGGCTGGATTGACAAACATAACCGTATATGAGTAAATGTTGTTGGAAAGTATTAGAAAAATGAATAAATATTGTTAGGAGATGGTGCGTCTGGAGGGTTCATAGAATAAGGGCAGAATTCAGTAAGGTCTGATGGATTTGAAATTCAGTGCATCCCATTTAGGTATCTCGTTTTTCTCTCATTTTCTGTGACATTAAAAACAAATTTGCTATTTCACAGACGCGAATTTGACAACTCAATGAAACGACAGTGATTTACATGCTGACACCTGGAAGAGTCAACACAGCCTGCCGAATTGAAGACAGTGCTATTTATTTTCATATATATATATATATATATATATATATATATATATATATATAATTAGCATGCGGTGTAGATATAGAAGAATGCAAATGAGCATCCTGTGCATACAGTGATTGGGTAACTCTAATAGAGATCTAAATATATATGTATATATATGTATATATATACATATAGAGCAAATATAAGAAAAAAACTAAGGCATAAACAGAAGATTCTGTACAATAAAGACGGAAGCTGATGATGGTTCGCCTTAAATGGGCACACACTTCCGATTTACTATAGCGTGTTTGCCTTAATTATATATATATATATATATATATATATATATATATATAGGATAAAGACGAGCAATACAAATGCAGAAATACCTTTATCTGTGTTTTATAGACTACGCGAAGGTGTAAGACAAAGACTTTTATAGAGATTCTTGACAACCTAGATAATTAATAATCTATATTGGCAGCAAACTGCTTGTGCAGGGATAGGAAGTGAACTCAGCAGGTATGCAAAAATAGAAAGGGGCGTAAGACAAGGATGTGTATTCTCAACGGATCTTTTCAACCTGTGCAGCGAATCAATTATAATAGAAATAATAGTCATAATAATTGCGGCCACAACCTCAACAATATCCGATACCTGGATGATACGGAGCTGATAGTAGGCACTGAAAGGAAAATGAAGGACCTTCTACAGAAAGTATCAAAAGAAACTGAGTAGAAAAGACTGAACATAAACTACAAGTGAGCTGATTGTATGGTCATCAGCAAAAAGAGGTGCCCAATATGCCAACTACAATTGGAACAAACTAAAATAATACAAGTAAAAAAATTCAAAAATCTGGGAAGAGTTTTGAAAAAGGATGGAAAGTGCGACATGGAGATCCAAAGACGCATTGGCATGACCAAATACGCATTTGAGAATCTAATCAGAGTAGTGAAAGATGGGAATATCTCATTAGAAACAAAGAAAAAAGTGCTGGATATCTGTCCTTCTCTTTGGAAATGAATGTTGGACGATCTCATCAACCATGAAAGGAGGCTTGATGCAGCAGAAATGTGGTTTTACAGAAGGATGCTGAGAATACCATGGACGGAGCACGTGTGCACCGATGACATTTTGGCTGGAGAATTTAATACTCACAGGACCGGATAGAGGGAAGGAGAGACAGGGGAACGTAGCGAGAGACAGGGGAACGTAGCGAGAGACAGGGGAACGTAGCGAGAGACATACATTAGATCTGAGCAAATGCATGGCGGAGCAAGGTTTAGAAGAGATATCAAGAGAAAAATATTGATAGTGACAAGAGACAGAGCCAAGTGGAAGTCCATGAAGAGGCATAGCACATGAAGGAGAAGAATATCAATCTAACATATTTCACTTTTATTAAAGATTCGTCAAGGTTTAAAAGATTTAGACAAACTATCGAAATCTCTCGTATTGAGTAGAAACGAAGCTGGACTTAATTTTAATTTCATTAATACTATCCTAATTAAAAGGATCACAATTCTTTAGGGATAAAATACATTTTAAAATTAATAATAGCATTATTATCAACTACAACACAGCATTACATTGTATCGCTATCTTTCTTTCAACCATTCTTATAGAATCTATCTTATATCTATCTAATAAAACGAAAACATTCTTAAAAAGATCAGAGTCAGATGAGAAGTGGCACTGTGCACCTGTATATATCTCTCTCTCTTTCTATATATATATATATATTTCGAGAGAGAGAGAGAGAGAGAGAGAGAGAGAGAGTCATTCGCAGACAGATCTGTTTCGCTGTATCACAGCTCATCAGTACGGTTTGACCCCGATTGCTTTTAACCCAGTATTGAAACCCGACGGAATTGGCGTCAGTCGGCGATTCTACCTCTGGGCTATGGGCGCTCGGTAGAAGAAGGCCGACTTTTTAGCGTATACATTATCATTCTACACGCCAATAGCTGAGAGTGTTCTAATTCATTGCGGAATGAACGATGCGTATATGCTAGAGTAGCTACTGTTTTTCAAAATCTATCATTCTTCCAGAGTGATCAATCAGCGTGTGAGAGCGTAAATATTCATCCGCAGACAGATCTGTTTCGCTGTATCACAGCTCATTAGTACGGTTAGATTTAACCCAGGATTGAAACCCGACCGAATATATATATATTTAGTTATTTAAAATATTCCTACTCTTTCTGTTTGTATATCGTTGCTTGAATCAGCTTATAATGCTCTGGAGTGGGCCGCTTGGTGAGAGTAGTCGTGGCTCTGGGAGGCACCGTCTTACGAATTCCACCACGGAATATGTGAACGAGCGGCGCTTTATCGAGTTTAATTCGTTACCTCTTCGTCACCGGTGCCTGTGGTACAGTTAGTATGACGTTTGCTTAATAACGTAGCTTGTCTGAATTACAATTCCTGGTAGTGTATATATATATATATATATATATATATATATATATATATATATATATATATATATGGGACGGAACGACCGTTCAATGCTTTCTGCATTCTGTTGTTGTCTAATAAAACTCGATGAATTACTTAATTATTTAAAATCTTTCTGTTTATATGTATATCCAAATGAAGAAAATATTAACAACGTTCAAAACATTATTTTAAAACAGTGCTCAATATAGAAATAGGGCTATGAATATTTAATCTAAATTATAATTTCGAACATGTTTAAATGACAAGCTACTACAAAGTGTACTTCTTCTCTCACTTCCTTCCCAACTCTATATATTTTCTTACTTTTTCCTTTGTGTTAAACCCAAACGCCGTGTCATCAAAGGTTGTATGTGACTATATTTTAAGTCCTACTTTTAAACCTGACGTCTTTCTTTGAAATTTTCACCAATACTCTTTTAGTTATTTCTCTTTCTCTCCCAATTTTCTCTTTTTGTTCTTTATTCCCTCAATATCTCTTTTACAATCCCTCAGTCTGGTTTCTCATTTTCTCTACCCTCTTTACCTCGCACACAAAAATTTACCAATAGAAGGTAGCGAATTTTTTTTATCTTCCTTCATAAATAGCGTTTACTACCTGAAGAAGCATTGTCTCTTCAATGTCCAAAAAAATGTACACTTTGTAGTAGATTGTTATTCGAACATTTTCTAAATTATAATTTACAATAAATATATATATGTATATATGAATTTATATATTGGACATATATAAAATAAATGTTATAATATCACTACATATGTAGCGATATTGTTTTGACACTATTATGTCATATCAAGTGATGGTACTGATTTGAAGAGTTTCAAAAGGTTCAAAATTAGCCAAACCCCCTCGATCGGGAAGACGTTGTTACATAGTCCAGTGGTAACCAATCAAAAGACAAGTAATTGCTAATTTTAGGAACATAAGGAAGGGCTCTAAAAATAATTTGTTGGTGCATTAATGTTAATATTGGTTTAAAATAGAGGTTGGTATTATTAATTGACTATTAGGTTCACTTTACAATAAAAATTAAAATTTATTTAAAAAATATTTATTAAGAATGTAGGTTAGAGACTACGAATTTTTAATTCTAGGTTTCACAAAGATAATTGTAAAGTTATTGAAATATGAAACGGGGGAAAAATCTATAGATACCCAAATATGGAGAGACAAGTATATACACGCATACATATACTAGTATATATGCATGTACAGACACATATACACACACATATATATTTACATATACAAATTTTTAACTCATGTTTTTAGCTACTAAATTTGCTTTTTAAAGCACTTAATGTAGGCCTCGCGTGTTCGTTGTGATGCAGTTGATATCGACTCGGAATGACAAATCGGGGATGCCGATTTCGAACTTCATTTGAATTTGAGAGAGAGAGAGAGAGAGAGAGAGAGAGAGAGAGAGAAAGAGAGAGGGGTCAGTAGTTAAACAGGCCAACAGGATTAAATGGACAGGATGATACTCAGCTTCATGTTAATACAAAGTTCCACGGCTTCCCAAGATTTTCGTCTAAAAATGCTTGAGTTAAGTTGTGTACTAATACAAGACTGATGATTGCGGATGGTCTGTCTTTAATCGCGGTATAGACCAATGTTTGTTACTGCGTAGCTTGGTTTCTGTTATTCATTTATTCCTTTTTTTTCTTTTTTGGGCATAAATCATGAAGGAATTGTTCAAAGCTTCTATACGTTTTTTTTTAATCATATCACCCCGAACAAGGCGGGAATGCCGCTGATGTGCAGGGGGCTACATAAGAGTAAAATGATTAGAGGAGAATGAGGAGAAGGACGAACCAGTTAGAAAGGAGCAAGAGAAGGATGGGAATACAGGTGTGATGACAGTTGCGAAGGTGAGAGAAAGGAAAGAGATCAACCGGACAGTGTGGAAAAACTAGGGTCAAGAGGTGAGAATTGACCTCGCATTTAAATTTCTGGAGGTTGTAGCCGTCAGGAAAGCAAGAATAAGGAAACGTGTTCCACAGGCGGGAAGTGCGTTAAAAGAAGCTGCAGGAGTAGAATTGTCTTCTGCATTTGGTTGATCTAACTGTGAATAGGAGAGCCCCAGTTGCCAGTCTGATTGAGGGACGCTTTCAGTTATTCTTTTAATCATTATCAAAGATGATTTTATTTTTACTTTTAACCGTTTGTTGCATATTAGTTTCAAATGTAACCCTTCACTAAAATAATTTATTATCATTCTCTATTATTTTAGAGAAAGGTTACAATTGTAACCAATATGCAACAAAGGGTTAACTGAATGTGATATATGTTTTCATTGTATGTATTTAAGGATATAGTAATGTTTTATTTATCAAACACTCTCATATTGTAGACGTGTTCAGAGTTGATGTTACTAAGTGCTGAGATTTTTCTTTTTTATTGATATAGCTTCCATTATTTTTGCCTTTATTTTATATGTAGATGAGGTATTATATCTGTATTATCAAAGAGTATGTTCCGGATGGAATTTAATATTTTTCTATGCATAATGTTCCGGATGGAGTTGAATAAGTTTCTATGCATAATGTTCCGGATTGAGTTTAATATGTTTCTATGCATAATGTTCCGGATGGAGTTGGAATAAGTTTCATTGCATAATGTTCCGGTTGGTTTAATAAGTTTCTATGCATAATGTTCCGGATTGAGTTTAATATGTTTCTATGCATAATGTTCCGGATTGGAGTTTAATATGTTTCTATGCATAATGTTCCGGATTGGAGTTTAATATGTTTCTATGCATAATGTTCCGGATTGAGTTTAATATGTTTCTATGCATAATGTTCCGGATTGGAGTTTAATATGTTTCTATGCATAATGTTCCGGATTGGAGTTTAATATGTTTCTATGCATAATGTTCCGGATTGAGTTTAATATGTTTCTATGCATAATGTTCCGGATTGAGTTTAATATGTTTCTATGCATAATGTTCCGGATTGGAGTTTAATATGTTTCTATGCATAATGTTCCGGATGGAGTTTAATATGTTTCTATGCATAATGTTCCGGATTGGAGTTTAATATGTTTCTATGCATAATGTTCCGGATTGAGTTTAATATGTTTCTATGCATAATGTTCCGGATTGAGTTTAATATGTTTCTATGCATAATGTTCCGGATTGAGTTTAATATGTTTCTATGCATAATGTTCCGGATGGAGTTTAATATGTTTCTATGCATAATGTCCGGATGTAGTTTAATATGTTTCTATGCATAATTAGATAAAAACCAATAGAGCTATTGTTAGCATGATGTGACGTTTGATCAGAAATAAAAGTTTCTTAAGAGACATGTGAATTTGAAAATGATATTAGTTTTCTGTAGTTTGTATCATCCAGATGAGTTATTGCTGTTGACGATGAGGTTAGCAATTTTAAATTCTTATTTTTTATTGATTTAATTTTAGTGTTTTCTCTACTGAAGATGATTTTTGCATGTGAGCATGAAACATTGAACCGTGCTACAGCTGAGAAGGAAATGTATATTCATTATTAACACACACACACACACACACACACACACACACACACACACACACACACGCACGCACGCACGCACACACACACACACACACACACACACACACACATATATATATATATATTGGTTTGTTAAAAAAGTTCGTTTAATTTCAAAATTTGTGGTGAAATGGATATTGGCTCGGAATTTGATTTCCAGTTGAATTCCTTGCATTCACTTCAGCAAAAATACCATTGCGAAAGGTGTTAATCTATTTTTTGTATGGGTTAAATCGCATAATGGATTGGGTTCTATACCATTGATTGGCAATCAGTCTACTGCAGAAAGTAAATGCAGCCTACTACGAAAAAATTTTTACCCATTTAGTTATGCCTCTTTCGAGACATGATCGCCCAAGCGTGTATCCCGTATAGCAATTAACTTACTGAAGCAGACTTATATAGAGATATACTGACCACCATTGTAACGGCTATCACAAGAATCACAAACGAACATACTAGCTGTTCAACTATTTCTATCGATACACTCTCGTACATACATATGACGACACAAATATACATTCGAACCTTTGGCAATGTCTTGTAAATTTGAATGCCTCCAAAGCAAAAATACACTCCTTTCATCCCCAGAGAGAAAATTCCGTTCAGCCATCTTGAATATTTATAAATTTACTATCCGTCGATGCATTGGCTACTATTGCCATATCTGGTCGGGGGCTCATGCTATTCATCTCAAGGATTTGCAATGTAATCGGTCATGCTTTTGCATCTCGGCTTCAGACATTTTCCCACCGACGTGACGTGGTATCCATCTGTCATTTCTACAAATGATTTCATGGCAAATGATTTAACGTGCTTTTATCAATGTTTCCCCGATCACAATTGCTACTAGATTGTCAGCTAGAGTTCATTATTTAACCTTTGAAATAGTTAAATGTAAACGCCAATTCTACTCGAAAATGTTTTACTCGACTTCCCAATTGTGAAACTTCCTTCCGTTTACTTTCTTCTTTGATCGATACAATCTCCACTAATTTAAATGCAACATCAATTGGCATCTTCAACTGTCTTAAAAGCCGCTCATAACTTATATCAATTTTAGCGTTGGTGTGGATGAAATAAAATTCTAATATAAAAACGACAAAAAAAATCAAAAACAAACAAACTTTATTCTTAAAAGGTCACAAACTAAAGCAAATAATGTTCATTCAAATGTTATTACATCACGACAAAGAAGCTATTTTGTTTCAACACTTCTTGTGACTTGTCAAATGATGGCGTTGATTGCAAAATGAAGAGTTTTATAAAGTTTAAAACTAACCAAACTCCACCTAACGGGAGATATATTATAACGTAGTCTGTGATGACCAATCTAAATACAAGTAAATGTTAATTTAAAAAACGTGACAATATACCCTAAAACAATTTACGTAAAAATGTCTACATTATTAAAAAGGCTTGCTTAGTTTTGAACTTTTTAAATCTATTCTTGTCGCAATCAACGCCAACACTTGACAAGACACAAGAAGTGTTGAAACGAAATAGCAATAACCGTGATGTTATAATAAAACATTAAATAATTCCCCGGCCTGACACATAGATGGCACCACGAATAAAATATCAATATGATTTTTATAAAGTACTAACCTTGAAATGGCACGTGACAAAGTCTGGGCTTAATCGGATTATTAGTTTCCAAATTACAGTTATTTATGTGTAGCTAATGTTACAAATTTACAAAATAATGGAAAAATCTGAATTTCGTGTGTTGATAAAGAATTGCTTTCTGTTCAGAAAAATACTGTTCAAGCAAAGCAATGACGTCATAAGTGTCATTCGGACTCTGCTCCGTCGTAAGCACCGTCTAGAGATGGTATATTGACTTTAAACGCGGTCGTACAAACGCAAATGATACTGAGCGCTCAAATAGCCCAACATCGGCAGTTTTCCTTGAAAACACGAAAAATAAAAAAATTCACAAACTTATTTTGGCCGATCTTAAATTGAAGTTGAGTGAGATAGAGGAGTTGAACATATATGGAATTAGTTTATTCACTATTTTGCGTGAACAGTTGTCAATGAGAAAGCTGTGTTCAAAGTAAGATACCGCGTTTGCTCATTGTCGATCAAAAACCACAACGCAATGACGATTCAGAACGTTGTTTCCAAGAGTTTCAACGCAACAGGAAAGAGTTTTGTGTAAATATGGGACCAGTGATAAAACAGGGATCCACTCCTTCACTCTGGAGTCAAATCGGCAGACGGCTGAGTGTACAGCAGCAAGTGAAAGCCTTCCAAAGCAACCAATGACACAAACATCAGCAGACAACGATTTTGAGCTTCGTATTCTAGGAGGCGGAAGTTATTTTGTTCATTGATTACCTTGAGAAAGGAAGAATCATCAATAGCAATTTTATATATAGCATCATTAATACAATATATATGCTTACGGTCATATCACGTTGAATACACCTGTTCTCGATCGATCACCGAAGTTAAACAACGTTGAGCCTGGTCAGTATTTAGATGGGTGACCGCTTGGGAATACCAGGTGCTGTAAGCGTTATTGACGGATGTGCGTTGTGGTGTAGTGGATGTCGGCTCGGAGGGGGAAATCGGTGAGCCGAGTTCTAATTCCAGTCAGACACTTTGCATTCACTTACGCAATGGTACTCTTGGGAAAGGTATTAATCCGTCCCTTCACTCCAGCAATGGGTTAAATTGCTGAGGTCTGTTGTTCATGCGATCTGTGGCAGACTTCTGCACCGATTGTTTGTTAGCAGCAGTTCCAAAAAGTGTGGATGGTGCTACACAAGCCTTCGCCACTTTAAACAATTCTTTGTGTGGTAGTCTAACTGAGGTTAGACACTCATACGTCGAAATCGACGGGAGAGTCCATTATATATATATATATATATATATATTACGTGTTAACCACGAATCGTAGTTTCATATAATATGCAATCATCAGGAACATAACATAATTCAAATGGAAAAACGTCCAGTTCATAATATACACCTGAAGATTGTATAATGCATGAAACTCCGAATCGTGCCTAAAACGTAGGATGATATGTATGTTTGTCAATATATACATTTTGCTCTGTTATAATGCTTTGAGCACTGTTTTATTAATACCTGATTATTATTTATATATTGATGTGTACCTACGTATATATATATATATATATATATATGTATATATATATATATATATATATATATATATATAAGAAAAGAGAGAGGAACGAAGAAATGTGGGTTGTTTTCTAAACAATTATATTTCAAAAATATTTATTCGAAGGAGATTATCGAAAATAAAAAAAAAGTTATCATGAACCTAACGATAACATCTCATCCAATGTTTGACGTGGTAAGAAAAATAAAATACAAAATCGACACCAGGTGTAAACCCCGCGAAAAGTTATTCATTAATTGGTCACGGGCCATTTCCTGGTTTTGCACTTCTCATGGACAATTGCCAAAAACTTTCTTTCTCTGTTTTCTTCACTCCTCTTAACCAGCTGACAGAAAACCAATCTCCCATGTTGTGACAAGAAAGAATTCATACACTTATTTGTGTCTTTTTTTTTTCTCTTAATTTTTTAGTTTTCTTACTGTCTGTCAATGTCCGTTACTTGGAAAAGAATATAAGCGGACTTAATTAGGTTGATAAGTTTTCGAAAATATAGCCAGATTATTCCACGGTCCTTGTTCACTGCAAAAGTCGAGTAAAACAATGAATTTGAGAGAGCTCTTAATCACGAGTTAATAAGAATGTGCTACGCCATTTTCAGAAATTAAAATTATCTGTCTTTCTTAACCCTCTAGGGCTATTCGTATCATATTTGATACAGTATGAAAACAAGCCTTGAAAGAAATATTTTCCTGAAAAATTTTTTAAGAGAAATATTTTATAAATTTCCAAATGAAAGCAGTACTGACTGCTCAGTCAATGAATACCAAATGTTTCCTTATAGGGAAATACTGTATCAAATATGATACGAATGGCCCTAGAAGGTTAAAAATTGCAAAGTCGCGTTTGTTTTTTTTTCCTCACCGTGACTAATAATCTGTTTTTCTTCCTATTTTTAAAATAATGGCGCGATTTTTGAAGATTATAATTATGATGATGGTAGTAATCATGATGATTCGTTGAGAATATGGTGATGATGATCGTAGTGTTGATGCTAGTGCTGCTGCTGATGATGAAAAGAGTCATAATCCTTGAGACTGTTTTCCTACAAATTTTAGTCGGTTCAGTTTCATACGTGATACACATTTGGGGTATTATGTCCCGAAAAAAACATAACTGAGAGAGCAGACGTTTTCCCCGCAGTAGGTTGCCATTACTTTCTGCAGTAGACTGGTTTCCGCCCAAGACTATAGAACACAATCTGTTCTGTTGTTTAACCTATAGAAGAAGGGAGAAACGGTAGATTAATACCTTTAGCAAGGGTATTTGCGCATAATTTAATGCAACGAATTTAACTTAAATTCGAACACGGCTCTCTAATTTCTCGTTTTGAGCTGATATCCATTATACCACAACACATATCACTGTTAAGTGGCAGAATAAAAATTGTGTTTTGATATTGCCATGCTCTAGTGATGTAATTTTTGTTTCCATGCTACAATCATATCTATTTCTGTACATTGTTTCAGCCATTATAATGTATTGACTTAATGAAGAATATCTTAAAGCTTATTTATTCTTACATCTATTTGTAATTATCTTGGTGTTGGTGTCGCACACTGATATAATGACAGCAAGACTCCTTACAACTCAAGAACATTTGAAGAATACTCACAGAGTAAATAATGGTAGCTTATTTTGAGATCTACGATCTTGGTCTCAATTATAATTTTCCCTCTTGAAGATTTAACTGCAATAGGTTGCTATTATTTTCTGCAGTAAACTATTTGCCAATGCCAAACAAGGTTGAAGAACTGAAGCTATCTTCACCCATAGCTAGCGTGAGGAGAGACGGATTAATACATTTCCTAAGGGTGTTTGGCCGGAAATGAATTCCAGGAATTCAACTAGAATTCGAACGCGGCTCTCCAGATTCTCGTTCCGAGCCGATAGCCATTACTCCACAACGCGCAATATAAAGATACTATTGCCTTTTTATTTTAATACACGCATTTATTTTTATTCATCTTGAAAAAATTCTCTGATTAACAGGCACTGAAGGGGAGAGAGCGAGAGAGAAAGTGAAAAAAGAGAGAGAGAGACACTGAAAATAAGAGATTGTTATAATATTTTTATATAGGTCATTTATAACAAATATAAATCAATGAGTTTCATGTAACCAATTTTATTACAAACGTTCCTTCTGTCTCCCTTTCTTATTTTTTTTCTCTTTTTTTTTCTTTACTGATCTTCTCTTTCCTCCTTTAGTCTGTTGGCTTCCTATTCTTTTCTTCCTTTTTTTCCATTTTTCTTTATCTTTTTCTTCCTGCCCATCTGTGATAAAACGCCTGCTTTTTATACTTTTCTTGCCTTCTGTTTTTAGTATTTCCTCTCTTTTCTTTATTCTTCCCTGTTTCCTGTTTTTGTTAAATCATTACTTTACTTTCTTTCTTTGAAGGTCATGTGAATTAAGGTTTACAAAATTTGAAAGGCTTGAATTCTCCGCGGCCTGCCTGCAAGCCGTGCATCTTTTGAACATATACTCTAGCCGGAAGCGGCAGCCTAACACAAATAGGTATCGAAGACTGAATGTTCGAACCCCTTCAGCGATTCCCTATTTATCGAATATTCAAATAAATATTATGAAAACCATTAATCAACAAGACTGCCTTCATTTGTCATATCCCAAAACGATCAACGATTTTTCTAAATGTGTGTCTTCAGCTTATATCGTAAACTTTGTCAAGAAAAACTGTTGGATATGCGAGTATTTAAGCAATATAATTTTAGAATATTGTTTATGGATTACTTTTACAACACTTTTTTAACAGCTGGCTTTTTATTTTTAAAAATAATAACGATGACAACGGTACTACTACTACTACCTTTCGTATAATTGTAACCTCGCGTTGAAAGTGATTGTCAGAAGCATTCTTCTTCTTCTTCTTCTTCTTCTTCTTCTTCTTCTATGTGCCCTCTCCCTTCAGAACGTCTCTCTATCCGTAGTGGCTCTTAGCACGCCTTCTCATGTTACACCATGCAACTCTCGTTCCATCATCCACATGATTAGGTCCTTCAAATATGTTATTCGTTGCTTTTCCACATCTGTTTTCCCTCTGTCTGGCCTGTTAGTATCAGATTCTCCAAGCCCTCCTTCCTCATTACATGTTCCAGGAATTCAGCTGTCTTTTTCTGATGCTCAATATTAATTTCTTTTCGTTTCCATCATTTCTAAGACCTCAACACTGCTCAAATGCTCGATCTATGATATTCGCAGCATCCTTCTGTAGAACCACATTTCAGTTGCTTCAAGTTTTTCCTTCATCTTTGATGATATTGTCCAGCATTCACTGCTATATTGAACAAATGATAACACATAGCAATCCAGTACTCTCTTCCTTGTTTCTAAGGAAATTGTCCTGTTTCTTAATACTTTACTCAACTTCTGGAATGCTTCTTTCCCCATGACAATAGGCCTTCGGAAATATTTTCAGAAACTATAAGCTCGTTTTACTAACTAATATTAATTTCCTAATTAAATAAAAGGAATTATTATCACTCGCTTGTCAAACCTATAGTTAGGGTATAAGTCTATCTTTTTCCAAAATTATGTTATGACTAATTGATTTCAATAGTCAATACGATTTTTGGTGGTTATAAACAAAATGCATTTTTTAGCTAATTTTATGGTGCTGATACCAAAAATGTTCTTAGAATTTCATGGTTAGCTACTGTTTTTGCTATACTGAAATAGCTTACTTTTAGAGAAAAGATCAATGTACGATCATGGCTGATCATCACATTTAGTTAATAAAGGTTGTAGAAACCCATCACTTTTTCTAAGGGCGAGTAATTAATGTTAGTCACCTGAAGTAATCTATTTTTTTTTAAAAGAAAGTGTTTCTCAGTCAATTTTTTAAAATAAAAATACTGAATTTCTTTAATTTATCGACAAAATTCAAATTAACTGATAAACTTTATCAGTAATACACTTTATCAGTAATGAGTATTTAATTTTTATATAGTTAACTAGATTGATTTATAGATAATTGCAGAGATGAGCAAGGAGAACAATTCCCTCAGGATTTAGAATAATGGCTGAATATTGGTGTATAAAAACAGACATAAATAACATGACAGACAATCAAGAAAAAGAAAATTTTTGCCATAGTTCTTATGTTCACGAAGGTTTTGTTTCTGCTGTTTATTAAACGATTTGATAAAAATACTTGGCCTTGGTATATTCAATCATGTTATTTTTAAAGGCTCAAGGTCTGATTATTATTGAAAAAACAGTATTTCTCAAAAAGCAGACCAATATTTGTTGGTTTAAAAACGAATTGAGAGGTTCTCCTATTTGACATTACAAAATACTGCCTTCTGTCAATATTATATAAACAGAAAAAAGTAAAAAAAGCTTTTCTTTAAAACATAAAGGCATTTTTTACAGTAAAAACGGTAGCTAATCAAGAAGGTGTAATGTCATTTTCCAGTTTAGCACCCTCAAATTAGCTAAAAATGATGTTTGATATCTCGACACCATTTAATTTTTTTTTTTTTTTTGTGAACATTTTTATTGGTGACATATCCCGCGGGGACCTATTATTATTGCTTGTGGCGGAGATTTTGGTAATAACGCTTATCTCTGTAACTTAAAAGGCTGTTGATAAAAGAAAGAAAATAACCTCAGCAGGAAAATCATATTAAGTTTTGAACTGCTATTGTTTTGTATGATATGCAGCATTTGTAAACAATGAAGTTTGAAAAATTTAATTTTTCTTTTTTTCTTATGTTTTAAAATTTTCTTCTTTCCCTCGATAATATTTCTGATACAGTGGTATACACATACACACACACTGAATGACATACAGAGAGAGAGAGAGAGAGAGAGAAAGAGAAAATAGAAAACAATGAGAGATAGAATGTACATGGGTAAAAGATAGAGGAACAAAAATATACAGAAATTAGAGGTAGATTTATAGAGGGACAAATAGAGAAGAAAGGACGAGACGAAAAAAAAAGAGAATTAATAGAAATATATACAGGGAGAGAGAAGAGTGAAAGAGTGAGAAAGAGAAAAATAAGACAGAAAATGATAAGTCAGAGAAAAATATATAGATGTAAGGAAGAGGAATGATAAAAGGAAACAAAGACAAAAAAAAGACTGAGGCAAGAAAGAAATAAAGAGAGAGAGAGAGAGAGAGAGAGAGAGAGAGCGAGAGAGAGAGAGAAAGAAATAGTAGAAGAGATATGACATAGAGAAAGAAAAGAGAGGGAGAGAGAAAATGGACAGAGAGGGAGAACGATAAAAAGTAGAAAGCGAGATAGAAAAGAAAGAAAGAAAAGAGGGAGACAAAAAAGATATAGAAAAGCGAGGCAGAGAGAACGAGAGAGAGAGAGAGAGAGAAAGAGAGAGAGAGAGAAAAGAAAGGGAATATAATGAGAGAGATTTTTAACACTTCCATATGTATTTGGTGACTCGGTATTTGACGGTTGATCTTAACACGTGGCTCGGCTAAACTACTTAACATTCTTATCTTTTCGGCGGTCAAGTATATCAAGAGCAGATAATTAGTTTTCTACAATTTTAGCTTGGATTTGTCTTTCCATTTTCTTTTGAGTCTGACTGTTTTTTTCATAATTTTATTATTTTATTTTATTTTTTTTTGTCCAAAGGCGAACGTAATAAGAAATTCACTTCCTAACAATTTGTTTTTCTTAAAACATCGTTCAGCTAACGGTTATATAATATTGAAACATCGGTTCCCGTGCGATTATAAGTTAAACAACGTCGAGCCTAGTGGGCAGGTGGCCGCTTGGGAATACCAGCTGCAGCAAGTTCAGTTGCGCGGATATTTTAGTGGTAATAATCCACTTCTTCTCCCCCAGTTAGGAGTTAATTAGCAAAACTCGTAGCACTAAATTATCATTATCTCACGAAAAATCTGACAATCTAAAAATATTCTCCGGCTTTAAATAACTTGCAAAGGGTAGACAAACCTTAAAGAAATAAAATGAATTAAAACTTTCCTTTTGCTAATTCATTTTTAAATTTTGTCTGTCTTAGCGTTTCTTTGATACTTTTGATCGATCCCTTTTAAAAAAAATTGTTTAAGATGGCTTTCTTTCTCGTTTCCGCTCAGCGGCTTTCTGCTAAGACACAAGGTATCTAATTATTCATACGTTTCTTTTTTGCTACCTGCTATTTTTCAGTTCTACTAAAGTACTATTTTCTACCCTGGTATTTTAATTATATTAATCTTTTCCTATATGCTGTGGCGATGTTTCTAAGCCGAAAGTCTGAGAACTCACTTCTTCTTCTTTATGTGCCGTGTCCCTTCAGGACGTAGGGGATCATAGACTTCCACTTTGCCCCGCTCTGTCAACCATTTGCTCTGACCTAACAAGTACGTCTCGCGCTGCTTTCCCCTGTCTCTTCTTCCATTTATCCGACCTGTGAGTATCAAGTTCTCCAGGCCTACCTTCCTCATTACGGTTCCAGGAACCTCATTTGTATCTTCATGATATTTATTATCAGTTTCCTTCTCGTTTGCATCCGTTCTAACAATTAATCGTTAAACATGCGCTCTGTCCTTGGGATCCTCAGCATCCTTCTGTAAAACCAAATTTCTGCTGCCCCAAGCCTCTTCTTCATCTTTGATGATATCATACAATTTTCAGTTCCATACAGAAGGAAAGATATCACATAGCAATCCAGCACTCTTTCCTCTGTTTCTAATGAGATGTCCCTGTCTTTCAGGACTCAGGCTAGCTCCTGAAACGAATCTTTGGCCATGCGAATGCGTCTTTGGATCTCAGTGTCACATTTTCTATCCTTTGTCAAAACACTTCCCAGGTATTTTAATTTTTTTGCTTGTTTTCTTTGAAATTTTTCAACTTGTAGTTGGCATATTAGTCTCTTTTTGCTGATGATAATACATTCAGTTTTCTTGAGGTTAATACTCATTCCTTTTTTTTTTTCACTTTCTTTTGCTAACTTCTGTAGAAGGTCCTTCATTTTCTTTGTGTCTGTTATCAGCACCTTGTCATCCGCGTATCGGATATTGTTGAGATTGTGGCCGCCAATGTTGAATCCTGACAAGGCTTTTATTTCTGTCAAAATTGCTTCGCTGTACTGGTTGAAGAGATCCGGTGAGAAAATACATCCTTGTCTTACGCCCCTTTCTATTTTTGCATCCCAGCTGAGTTCACCTCTTACCCGTACACAAGCGGTTTGCAGCCAATATAGATTCTTGGTTATCCTAATGTCTTTTCCGAAAATATCGAAGTTGGCGGGTGTCTCTATCTAGTCCCTGCGTCGTACGTTGTTAAACGCTTTTGCATAGTCTATAAAGCACAGATAAATGTCCTTCTGCATTTCTTTTGCTTGTTCAGATAGAATTCTGAGCATGAATATCGCATTCCTCGTTCCGGTAACTTTAAGGGATCCACATTGTTCCTGTCCTGTCTCTAGGTGTTGCGCACTCTGTTTATCAGAATCCGGATGATGAGTTTTGTTATGTGGCTCATCAAACTGATTGTTCGATGGAGCTCACATTCCTTTGCACCTGGATTCTTAGGTAGTGTTATGAAGATTGATATGCTTAGGTCCTCCGGTATATTGCCGCGGTTGTAGATTTCGTTTATTATTTCTGTGAGTCTGTCAACGCCAAAGCCTTCTGAGGACATCAGCATCTCTATTACTATCCCGTCTGGTCACACTGCGTCTTTTCTCTGCAATAGTAGTACTGAGGAAGAAATCGAGTCCTTCTAGTCCATTTTAGATTATTCCAAGTCACAGTGCAAATTACAATAAATCAGGATTATCATGAGAGATCTGAATGTCAATGTTGGCCAAGGAAAAGAAGGTGAAACGGTCGGCAACTTCGAACTACGACATCGCAATAGACGGTGAGAGAAACAGGTTCAGTAGTTCACAACAAATGACCAGATAATACTCAACACCTGCTTCCAAAAAACTCAAGAAGATTAAGGACATGGAGAAGTCCAGGAGGACAAACTAAAAACCAAATTGACTGCATTATTATCAATGAGACATTCAGAAATGCAGCCCTTCACTGAAAAAACGTACCCAAGTGCGGACTGTAGAAGTGACCACCTGCCAGTCGTATGCAAACTAAAGTTAAAACCAAGAAGATTAAAAAAACCTAACACAGTGCTTAAGAGTGCAGTACAATAGACTCATGACTGACCCGAAACTACAGCAAACGTAGACGGAGAACGTGAAAACGAGATACAAAGGACAGATTGGAAATAAAATAATAAAATAATAAGGCACGTTAAAGATAAACAAGTGGCAAGACCTTTCGTAACTGGTATTAAGGAGAATGAACTGATCCGACACTGTCTCGCTATTGTTTCTCTCTTCATCAGCGTGACAGGAGGGATATATATATATATATATATATATATATATATATATATATATATATAACGGTCTTTATTATGATAGAGAGGATAAGCAACAATAGATTTATATAGTAAAATGAATAATAATACATTTTTATAGCAAATGTTCAACAGTACCTGTGGACATGAAGATTGAGAAACGCAGTCCTTCACTGCAAAACCTATCCAGCTGCTGACTGTGAAAACGACCCCCTGCCAGTTGTATGCAAACTAAGGATAAAACTAAGGAGATTAAAAAAAAAAAACTAAAACAACCCAAACACTGCAATACAATAGACTCGTAAATGCCCCGAACCTGCATGAAATATATACGGACAGCGTGAAAACGATATACGAAAGGCAAATTGAAGACAGAAGCTCAAAATGAGACGCACTCAAAGCGCCTCTAGTGACATCGGCGAACGACATCAATCCTAGGAAAAAGCACGCCAGAAGTAAAGCGAGTGGAACACCAAAGAGATTCTTGACCTGATGCAAAAGAGACAGAAAACGATGCCAAGGTAAGGAACGGAATATAAAAGACTACACAAATTAATACGAAGCAAATGTCAGTCAGTTAAGTGCCATACGTGATACACGCTTGGGTGATCATGTCTCGAAAGAGACATCACTGACTGGGCAGAATATTATCCCGCAGTAGGTTGCCATTGCTTTCTGCGGTAGACTGGTTGCCGGCCAAGGCTATAGAACCCAATCTGTCCTGTTATTTAACCCATAACTGGAATGAATAGACGGATTAATACCTTTCCCAAGAGTATTTGGGCGTAAGTCAATACGATGGATTCAACTGGAATTCGAACTCGGCTCTCCAATTTCTCCTTCCGAGCCGATATCCACTGGACCACAAACAGCCTAAAAAATGACTCAACGACAAATGCGCCGAAGTAGAGAGAATGAGCACAACAAATAATGGAGAGATAAAGGGCAAAAGACATGCTCAGAAACTGGATGTACAAAAGCAAACAATGGCCCACTAATACTAGAAAAAATAACTCAGAGATGGGAGGAGTTCCAGGAGAAGAGAGCAATCAATGTAATCTCTTCTACGACAAGAGAGCAACCAATGAAATCTCTTCCACGATAAAAGAGCAACACATGAAATCTCTTCCACGATAAGAGACCAGCCAATGTAATCTCTTCCACAAGTGTGCAACCAATGAAATCTCTTCAACGTCAAGAAAGCAACCAATGAAATCTCTTCTACTACAAGCGAGCAACCAATGAAACTTCTGCCACGATAAAAGGGCGACCAATGAAATCTCTTTCACGATAAGAGAGCAACCTATGAAATCTCTTCCACGTCAAGAGAACAACAAATGAAATCTCTTCCAGCGATAAGAGAGCAACCATTGAAATCTCTTCCACGATAAGAGAGTAAACAATGCAATCTCTTCCACGATAAGAACGCAACCAATGAAATCTCTTCCTCGATAAGATAGCAACCAATGAAATCTCTTCCACGATAAGAGAGCAACCAATGAAATCTCGTCCACGATAAGAGAGCAGCCAATGTAATCTCTGCCACGTTAAGAGAGCAACCAATGGAATCTCTTCCACGTGAAGAGAGCAACCAATGAAATCTCTTCCACGACAAGAGAACAACCAATGAAATCTCTTCCACTACAAGAGAGCAACCAATGAAATCACTTCTCCGACAAGGAGCAACTAACAATGCATTAATCTCGAATCGACCATAAATATTAAAAACTAAAGTTGAATTGGCATTGGCCAAATTGAAGAGAACTCACTACTCAGCCGTAATTGTTCTTAGGATAAAAGCTTTCTAGCCATTACACTATGTTGAGGATCCCCCTCCGCCCATGTGTGATGATAGGCTTTAATTATTATTCATCTATGACTGTCCATTACGTTTTCCCAGAAAGACGCCATATTGTTATCTGTAAGCATTTAATATGCATACATGCATATACGGGGCCCGTGGTACAGTTGGCATCACGTTTGCTGAATAACGTAACTGTCTGTATTTCAATTCCTGGTAGTGGGTGCGCACAGCTGATGAGTCCCAAATATAGAACGAAACGGTCGTCTAGTGCTTTCTGCAGTCTGTTCAGGTATAATAAACCTCAATGAATTACTTAATTATTTCAGCTTATATGTGTGTTTATTAATTATATTTTAGAACATGTTCAAACTACAATTTACTGAATATGCATCTTTAGTATTGGCAACACCATGGCCCTGAATGAAAAAATGTAACCTTCCATCTCATTCTCCGTATGAGATCTTCAGTCTTTTGGACCAACTTTTGAAAGTACTCCTATTTGTCCGGCATAGGAATACAAAAAAGAAATAAATAAATACAAAAAATGAAAAATAGAAATAGGTATTTGTTCCAACAAGATAAATTGATATAGAAAAAGAGCCAGAAACCTTAAACGTTTTGTTTAAAGAGTAGATTTATTTTTGTAATTGTTATTAATATTACTTGCTTTTTGAATGATATATTAAGTGTCCATAATGGTATTTGTGTCACTACACGCGTTTCGAGTCTACTGTTGACTCACTTCAGAAAAATAAACTTGTGAATTTTCATCTCGAGAACGGATCTCGATATGTAAAGTCACAAGTTTATTCGCCTGAAGATATATATATATATATATATATATATATATATATATTGTCCTAGATTTGGTAGGGCATTGTGTTTCATTGTTTCATGGGTTATAACGGTGATTATCGTTTTATACTGGCTTATTATTAAAATAAGACAGTATGATATGATAGGCGCTCAGAGATTGCTGCAATGCACGACATTCAGAGTTGTGCCTAAAATATAAGATAGTACATATATTTATTAACTAGCAGTATAGTCCGGCGTTGCCCGCTTGAATTGAAAGCTTTATAACTAATCCTTGGTCCTGAAGCTCAGACTTTTTAGGCGGTGGCACGAAAGACTAAAAAGCAATAGTTGTTTCCAGTTAAAGCGAAACCGTATACTGAATGTAAAATGAATGGATGTAATTCAAATTTTGATTTCCTGGTATCGATATCAAATAAGTTTTTTTCGTCGTAAACTGAATTTTGAAGGCTAAATAAGTCCTCTGAGTAAATGGTATCATGGCTGAGACTAAGTACTACAATTATACTTACTTAGAGCCAAAGCCGAATCAAAAAATAAAATAAAAGGGCTGAAAGAAATACAGACATACAGGCAGATAAACAGACACACACACAAACATCTTGCCTTTTATATATGTATGTTATCAATTTTCTGCACTATTGTAAGAACTGCAACCTTGAAACTTCTGAATATAATTTCTTATGTCTTTGTCTACGAGTGTATCAAATTTGATTAAAATTAGACCACTCCTTCTATAACCCGATTTTTTTTATATTTATCGGTGGTACCTCAACACAAAACCTAACTAAGAACACTCGCAGAGGCTTATAGTACAACTGTGTGAATTTTCAGGAAAACCAGTTCAGCCGTTTCGGAGTCTATAGGTAACGGAGAAACACAGACGCATACACACGCACACAAAGTTCCATTTATAAATCAGTTTAGATTTAGATATATACTTATGTTATGTTTCATTATATTGAGCAGTATTCTGTTAATATCTGATTAATATTTATTTTTTATATGTACCTTCGTCTGTACACACACACACAAACACACACATTGACTCTAGTTCTTTCTACACCAACCTGTATATTCTTTCCTTTCTCTCCACCTTTGCAATTGTCATCACACCTGCCTTCCCACCCTTCTCTTGCTCCTTTCTAACTGGTTCGTCTTTCTCTTTACTCTCCTCCTATCTACTCATTTTTTTACTATTATGTAGCCCCCCTGCACATCAGTGGCGTTACGGCCTTGCTCGGGGTGATACGATTAAAATAAACAAACAAATATATATATATATATATATATATATATATGTATATATATATATATATATATATATATCCACACACACACACTTGAACACACATATAGATCTATGTGCGTCGAAGTTTAAATTAACATTGTCCTATTTAATTATGTCTGATACTGTTAATTGTGAGTTTTCTCTTTGTATTATTTTTTTATAAACGAACTCGAAACCATTTTCAATTTGAAGGATTCTTTACGAATTTCAAGGCTCCTTTCTTATTTACCGATCAGTAACATACGCGTTTAGCTTTTTTGTTTATATTTTTTTCGCAAAATTCAACCTACGCTTTTGCCTTCCTCTCGATAAACATGACGTTCATGGGACAGTAAGTTTTTTTTTTCTACCATTACTTTTTCATATTTTTTTAAACGTTCAAATTCAAAAACAGTGTATCAATAATCTACTGGAGTTTAGATAAAAAAAATATTGAATCTTAGCTTTCTTAGTCAATCCATATTTTATCTTAGTCAATCCATATAGTATACTAGTTTTCTGTAGGACTTTGTGTTTCATGCGTTACAGCAATCTTCGGTTGGTTATCATACAGTTTTATTATTAAAAAAAGCCAGTATGATATGATAGGCACCCAAAGACTGCTGCAATGCATGAAACTCGGAGTTGTACCTAAAACGTAGGATAATACGTATATTTATTAATATATATTTGTGCACAGTTATACAACGTTGAACACTCTTTTGCACCTGATTAAAGTTCATATAAATATTGATGTGTATAAACACGTATATACTTATTTACCTCATATATATATATATATATATATATATATATATATATATTAATTCAGATACTTCAATAAAAGGGAAAAAAGCAGGAAGGTAAATTCCCAAAAACCCGATCCTAATTAATATTAAAAATTTTATTTAATATTAAAAAATGATACAGGAAGAGAGCTCCATGTAATAAAATATTACAGAGCAAATATATATTAAAAAAGGATTAATTCAAAGATGTTGAATGGCCATTTCGATATGAAGATCCCCACGGGGGACAACACATCACCTCAGCAACGTTGCTGTTGCTGAGGTGATGTGTTGTCCCCCGTGGGGATCTTCATATCGAAATGGCCATTCAACATCTTTGAATTAATCCTTTTTTAATATATATATATATATATATATATATATATATATATATATATATATATAAGGATTTGTACCCACAGAAAGAGGTAATTGGTCTGAATAAAATGGACGTCATTATACGACCCTAACCTGAGGAACCTTTCGGCCAATACTTTTTTAAAGGTATTTGTTGGCTTTATTAAGAAATGTTAATGAAAGACAAAGGAGAACAACAAAAGCTTAGCCTGCAAAAACGGAGGGAAAGATGGAGCTCGTCTAAAAATAAATGTTTAATCAAAATAACTCAAATGTAAGGGGGTGTAAACACACACACACACACACACACACACACACACACACACACACACACATATATATATATATATATATATATATATATAGGTCAGATCAAAATTATGTTTAAATTAAATCAGTAAACAGAAGTATTAGAAAGTGCTCAGTACGTTGAATGAAATTATGAAACTTTAATGTGTGCAGCGTTTAAATATTTATCTTGGGGATAGTAGCCAATTAATTTATTATGTTTTCGACCTTTTCGTTTTCATTAGGGGATTTGTATTTTTATACTTATCTCCTGACCTACCTGAAGATAGTTGCATAATAGACAGATCTCCCCAACTTATATGCATATAAGACTTACCTGTCACCTTTCTGATCTGAGTCCAATTAAACAACATTTCATAGGAAAACATAGCCATGTCGGTTTTATTACACAGGCTTTAGTCAATAACACAATAATACACACTCATACCAAAGTGAAAAGAAACTTCAGATATTGGAGGACATCTACATTAAATCAAAACAACCCACACTTAATAAAATCACATTTCAATCTGGTCATAAAATATTATATTGCATTTAGACATATGGTTCTGTTAACATTTCTGTCTCATAGGCGGTTTGACGTCATAGAACCGCATTACAAATTTACGAAATGCGTCTGCTAATCGATGACTTTTATCGTTGCTTAGCAATGTTTTATGTCAACACAAGATTAAAATCGTCTTTGATGGTCGATGTCTTTATGTTAATGTCTCTGTAACTTATATGGAAGTTCCTCATGTGAGCCGAAAGCTTAGAACCAGCATAATAAAAAATATCCAATTTTTGTCTTTTTTTTTACCTGAAATAAAAATTAGAAAATACGATGTTTAGAACGGCACATGATTAAACATAATAGACATTCAATGTCTGCTATATTTAACGGTATATATATATATATATATATATATATATATATATATATATATATATATAATTAATAATAATAATAAATATACATTCCTTTTCACCTCTAGCACAATTCTGAGTTACATGCACAACGTAATCATCAGATGCATTTTAAATTGCTTCATATATACTATTTTATATACAATTTCATTTGACAAAACTGGAAAATTAAATCAATTATATATTATGAAAATAAAACTGCTAATTTCCTCGTCAGCAACAATACCTAACCTGCAAGATATAAATTACAGAAGAACTATATTATTTAATAATTCACATAAACTTTAAGAAACTGTTCTTCTGATCAAACCAAATTCATATATATATATATATATATATATATATATCTATATCAGAGAAACTAACAAATTTATAGAGTTATTTTGCTCTCTCTAATAGACATTACTAAGGCAAATTTTAACATTTTATTTTGCAATACGTATTTCTAAGCAGCAATAAAAATATCATTAGGTTTTCATTTTTCTTTTAATTTACAAACGTTAAATGTAAGTAAATAATATTCAGACCGAAAATAAAAGACAAACAAGCTGCTAAGTGGTGTAATTTAATGCGTAATAAACAAAAGTGAATAAATCCTCTTATTCTTCTTGCTTAAATTTATCTCATATATATATATATATATATATATATATATATATATATCTCAGAACTACCATACAAACGCAGGTGTCCCCCAGGGTTCCATCTTAGGTCCTACACTCTTTCTGAAATACATTAATGATCTCCCTGATTCCATAAGAGCCCAAATAGGTTTGTACGCCGATGACACCACAGTTTACTCCTTTTCTTTTTACTCCTTAATCCCACCCTTTTACAGTGAAACCGATAAAATGCAGCCGTAACTTCTACTCCAACAGTTTCTTTCCTCGCACTTCCCGACTGTGGAATTCTCTTCCAAATGATTGCTTCCCCGACGGCTACAATCTCCAGGTGTTTAAATGTTAAACTTCCCATCTGCCCAACCCTCATGCTCGCTATCCTTACTCATCTGTCACCTTCCTCCTGACATTCCCTATGTCTAACCACTCTTTCTCTTTACCTTCCCCTATGTAGCGCCATGCGCAATAGTGGCAGTGGAATGCCTTGCTTGGGGTGAGATGATTAAATATATATATATATATATATATATATATATATATATATATATATATATTGTATTGGGTCTTTTGTGGAAGTACTATATTCCATTTGACGTGTATTGAGGTTTTTGATATATCAACATTTTGCTCATTTACAATACGGTTTGGGGTGCCATTATTAATGAGAGTTTGCTTTATATGTTTTTAATTCTGAGTCAAAATCTACACTTTTTATTCATTTATTATTTATTATTTTAATTTGATGCATTGTATATATATATATATATATATATATATTTATATTGTAATGGTTGTTACGATGGTTTATAAATCCATCGTATCACTACACACAAATTTTAGCGTTTCGAAGGTGCTACGTGCGCTACTCATCGGGTGATAAGTTGAAATGAAAATTAAATGGTGAAAACGTTTTATTTATGGTGATATGATGTTTGAGTGAATGGTGGCTTGGGTTAGGAGAAGTAGCTTAGTTTAAGACAGGTTCTTTATTTATTTTGTCTGGGTACTTCTTATATTAGGATTTATGGTTTTTTTTCCGAAGTCGAATTGGCATGGCAAAGGACGCGTTCCAGAAGATGAGCAAAATACTAACACACAGGAAAATCTCAATAGAAACGAAGAAAAGAGTGCTAGACTGCTACGTGATGACAGTTCTTCAATACGGCTGTGAATGCTGGACAATATCATCGAAAATGAGGACAAAACTGGAAGCGGCCGAAATGTGTTTCTACAGAAGGATGCTGCGGATATCGTGGACTGAGCATACAAGCAACGATGAGGTGTTGGAAAGAATGGCAACAAAAAGGAAATTGATGCTGAGCATCAGGAAGAGACAACTGAAGTTCCTGGGACATGCAATGAGGAAGGAGAGCCTGGAGAACCTGATACTAACTGGTCAGATAGAAGGAAGGAGAGACAGAGGAAGGCAGCGGATAACATATTTGCAGGGTCTGATCAGGTGGATGACGGAACAGGTTTTGCCAGGAGCAACAGGAGCAAACATACTAAGAGTCACAAGGGATAGGGAGACGTGGAGAACCATGATCGCCTACGTCCTGAAGGGACAGGGCACATAGAAGAAGAAGAAGAAGAAGAAGAAGGAGAAGAAGACATTTTTGTTTATTTTACTGCTATCTATGTGTGAATGGAATGGCGCCACAGTTAATAAAAACAATGTAAGTGAATGTAGGTCGGGAGTTTTTGTATGATCAAGGTCGTCAGTTTTTAGTCTTAGAGATACCGCTTTGGGTTAGGAGAAGGGTGTGGGGTAGCTTCGTTTTGGATAGGTCACTTTTTCGTTTAGTTTCGTAATTCTTATATTGGGAGATATGTTTTTTTTTAAGGAAGTGTAGATAGTTTTTATTTTACTATTATTTATAGGTGGGTTGAATTGCTGTTTATGTTGTGCGAGATTTATTTTCTTTTATTTATACGTTACTTGTTCTTTTTATTCTGAGGTTTGATTATGTGTATTTATTGCATTTTGTGGGGATTGTTTCGTGTAGATGAGGTATTTTTTGGTTATTTAAATTTTAACGAGAAATACTTGCGATGTTTACATAATACTGCTAATTAATCTCTACGGTTCAATAATTCGCTGTTGTTGGGGTACTTTAGAATGTGTAGCATATCACTTAAACATAAAGGGCAGATGTCGTTAAGCGAGTTGTAGGTTCTAGTTTTTTCTATGATTTTCCATTTTACTTTGGGTTTCTGTTTTGAGTCCTTCAATTTCCAAAAATATGCAGAAAGGGATGTTTGGTTTTGGTATAAATTGTTTTTGAATCAAGTCAAGTGCATGTATCAGCGCTGCTTAAAAGTGTTCTTAGTAGAGCCGATATACACTTTATTTATAGTGGGATATTCACTTGAAGTTATGTTGCAATGGTAGATTATTGAGTTTATTTTACATTTATTCTGTAGTGCGCAATTGTTGGGGTTTCTACAATAACATAGGTTTTTACTGATGTCATCATTATTATTTTGGTATTTAATTTTATTTTGATCTACGTACTGATTTAGGATATATTTGTTATGATTTTTCTAGGTTGTTTGTGCAACTATAACTTAGTTTAAGTGTATATTTGTTAAAAAATTACTTAGGGTTTTTTTGGTGGGAAGTGTTTTTAATTAAATTGAGGAACTTCTGTCCTAACTTGGAGTTTATCATTTGGTTAAAAGGTGGTGTGTACCAAATGATTCTTCTATTTCTATTTTTCCTGTTATGGTTATAGTTTGTTATATACTTGATGTCTTGGTTTTTGTAGCCAAAGTCTTAATGATAAGTCCCTAAAAAAGTGACTACACCATGTGATCTGGCGCGTCTTAGACCTCTCGACAATGAATGACGATTAGTCTAAACGAAGTCAAATTAAGCATATAACACAATTTTCGAATTCATCGAAATAACCATCTCTGCTCTGAAATGTATCGTAATGTCAATAAATGTAAACATGTTACAGAAATTAACGGAGGATACCGAAACTATATATATATATATATATATATATATATATAGAGAGAGAGAGAGAGATAGATAGATAGATAGATAGATAGATAGATAGATAGATAGATAGATAGGTTCTTGCAGCAAAATCCGTCACTCGATAAAAAAAACGAAATAGGTAATAAAAACAAAAGTTCTATATGCTGAGACCCGACAGTTTATTTAGCAACAGTTAGAGTTACATACGACATTAATTTCCAATGTAACCGCCGGCGATGACAATCCGAAGGCGGGCGCAAAATGGGTCATACGCTCTGGCGACCATATCCTTGTCCATATTATTGAAAACTTTACTAAGAGGGTTATTGGTGAGGAAGTGTTTTTTAATTAAATTGAGGAACTTCTATCCTAAATTGGTGTCTACCAAATGATTCTTCTTTTTCTATTTTTCCTGTTATGGTTATGGTTTGTTATGGTTTGTTTTATACTTGATCAAATGTAACAGACAATTTATGAATGTGCATTGTTTAAATTCAAACGAATTATGACGTTTTCATCCATGTTTGTATGAACCTAAGAGGTATTTCTTAGTGTGGATGCGTTGTCATAATTTCTGTTCTTTCATTTAACAGTTCCTCTTTATTTGGGTATGTCATAATTTCTAATTTTTCTTCTTGGCACAGTCTACATATTTGTCCACCGTTGTAAGGCTTGGCTGTTTTTAAAATGCTCCACGTTATGTGCGAATCTTTTTCGTCTTTTGATTTCAATTTCCAGACATGGTTAGCCAATTTTCTATTGTTTTTGAATTTTTCTATTTTAAATGTAGATCTGTAGTTGAACCACCTGGTCTTAATATTTTGTTTGGGCCATCTGGGTCATGTACCTCTGCCTGGTAAATGATTTATTTTGTGTTGCAGAGACCTTGAAGTGGACATTTATTTTTGTCCCTGAAGCTGCATTCTTTGTTAGTGGTTTTGTTTTGTACGACGCTATTTAAGTTTCTGGCGTTTTGATTTTTTATGCAACTATATCATTTATTAGTGCTACTATAACTTAATTTGATTGTGTTCCTGATGAAAATTTTGTTTAATTCTGATTCTTTTGAAAAGTGCTTATCTATTAGTTTAAAACATATATTTCCTATTTTGGTCTTTACTTCTAAATTAAATGGTGAACCTGACAATATTTCGTTTTCTGTTGTTGTTTATGATTTGTCTGTTTGGTTGAGAATTATGTTGTAAAATGTTTTTGTGGCCAGAATTTTTAGTGCATCCTCATATATATATTTCTTTTAATTAAATATTGATTTGTTTGACGAATTATTATATATGTTCAAATTAAACACCGTTACAAGAGCGTTCTTAAAAAGCAAAACGGTAAAAGGTAAAGCCAGTTATTAAAAATCGCCTGAAGAAAACAATCATGATGGAAACCAAGGTAACGAAATAACTCGTTTAAAAATGAAAAATATTCAAAAGTTCTACAATATAATTGTACAGAACAATGTTTAATACAAATGTGTACTGGTCTAACCCTATTAGGATCAAAAACTAAGTATTAAGCAATCAATCAATCAATCAATATATATATATATATATATAGGATGTTCCAAGAGTTTCCATACGTATGATTTTAGCATTCTATTTTTTATGGTTCAGATACCCTGTGAGCCGGAATATGGGTTCACAGAATTATTAGGCTATTTTTCGTTGATAGAAAACTTAATACCGATGAGTATCTTAATTTGTTGCAAGAAAAGAATTGTCCATCCCTGATAAACGAAGATGGTAACCCAGTTTACATTAAAACAGATAGAGCTCTATCCCATTTTTCTTTTTATGTACGTTAGTGGTTAGATCAGCAGTTTCCAGGTGCTTAATTGGTCGGCGGGGACCAATGGACTGGCCTCACAGATCCCCAGATTTTACCGTCCTTGATGTTTACATTTGGGGCATTGAAATATCACGGGGTATCAGAAATGAATATACAAAATATAAATCATCTCAAGCAACGTATCATCTACGGCATTATAAGCGTAACTGCAGCTGTGGTTGAATATCTTTAGAAGTGGAGGAGAGGCATTTATTAATGTGTGTAACAAAATTTTTGTCCTTTATTGCATGTTACATAAAAGAAAATATTTTTCATATAAAAAGGTTTAGTTTCCTTATGTTTAGAAATTGATGAGATACCCGATATATATATATAGTCATCCGCAGACAGATTTGTTTCGCTGTATCACAGCTCATCAGTACGGTTAGACTCCGATTGCTTTTAATCCAGGATTGAAAGCCGACCGAATTGGGCGATTCTACCCCTGGGCTATGGGCGTTCGGTAGAAGAAGGCAGACCTTTTTAGCGTGTATATTGTCATTATGCCCGCCCAATAGCCAGAGTGCTCTAATCCATTACTGAATGAACGATATATATATTTGTCATCCACAAACAGGCCTGTTTCGCTATATCGTACTCATCAGTGTGGCTATACACTATATATATATATATATATATATATATATATACATTTTTGTTATTAGATATCATACATGAAGATAAGAGAAGACTTGCCAACAAAATGCTGTATGATCCAATTAACCTTGTAAAAGAGTTATTACGCGACCTACGTTTCTAGCATTTGGTGTCTTCAGTCGATTTGCAATAACTGATTTCACTGGGTTTTTTTTGGTTTTTTTAAGAATGCTCACATAACTGATTTTTTTGAACTCTCACATAACGGGGAATATTTAAACACGCAATTTTTAAAATTACAAGAAATTATAATGTTTTCATCCATGGTTGTATGAACCTGATATGTATTTTATTGTATGGTTACATTTAGTCCTTTTATTCAATAATATTATTTCTTTTATTCAATAATATATTTTTGTTTGGGAATAGCATAATCTCTAACTTTTCTTCCTGGCAGAGTCTACATATTTTGCCACCGTTGTAAGGCTTGGCATTTTTCACTATACTCCACGTTATTCTCCATATTTTAATTTCAATGTTCACACGTGGCTAGCCAATTTTGTACAATTTTTAAAGATTTCTATTTTAAATGTAGACCTGTGATTAAACTACCTGGTTTAAAGGTGTCTTTGATTGATCCTAAATATATTTTATTTTGACCATTTAAGTCATGTATTTTGCTTTGTAAATGACTTCTTTTGTATTACAAAATCCTTGAAGTGGGCATTAATTTCTTTCACTACAGTTGCATTCTTTATTACTGATCTTGTTTTGTACAATGCTATTTAAATTTCTGGCGTTTTGTTTCTTTATGAAGTTTTATAAATTTTAGTACAGCTATAACTTAGCTTGATTGTATTTCTATTAAAAAAAAAATTAGTTCTGAGCTTTTTGGAACCAGCTACAGTGGGTGAAAGAGAAAGAGAAAGACACTTACGAAGGCAGAGAGAAAGGAAAAGACCAAGATACACGGGGTGATGTAGAAACGAATGGAGTTAAGTGGATAAGAGATGGGAATTGACTTTGCATTTAAATCCTGGAGTTTGTAGCCGCCAGGAAGGCAATTATATGGAAGGAGTTCCACCTGCGGGAAGCGCGAGAAATAATCTGCTTAATCTAGCAGATTATTTTGAGTAAATTCATGTGGAGGCAGAACCAGTGACCTAAGTTCGTCAGAGCAGAAGCCATGAAAATATTTATAATAGAGATAGAGGGAAGCCACATTCCACCGATGAGAAAGTAGCTAGAGTCAGTTCAGGAGGTTCAAACTTTTCATTTAAATCTGACCATTGTCATTTGCATGAAACTCTAACCAGTGAGGAACAAATATGTGTTCTGTACAAACAAAAAAGACATTATATTTGCTCTTTCTTTCTTTTCGGTGTGTGTGTGTTACTGGACTGTTACGTGATATCGTCTTCTCATATGGCAGCGAATGCCGCACAATCTCATCAAATATGAAGAAGAGACACGAGGCAACAGAAATGTGGTTCTACAAAAGGATGCAAAAGAGCACCATGTACCGAATATATGAGCAATGTTAAGGTTTTGTAGGGGAAACAAACGAAAAAGAAACTTATAATTAACATAAGAAAAACCAGCTGAAATTTCTTGGACACGTAATGAGGATAGAAGGCTTGGGCAATCTAATACTCACATGACGGATAAAGTAAAGTGAGACAGAGGAAAGCAATGCTAGACAATCTTGATGAGCTTAAGCAAGTAGATGTTAGAACAAGTTTTGCGATAGATATTAAAATATAAATAATGTGCTACAAAGAATTGGAGATCGTGGAGGGCCAAGAAAGAAGTGAGTAATAAGTTTTGTTTTACACTAAGCTATATTTATTTGGATACACCCCTTCTCCTTTACTTTTTTTTCCTCCTCCATTTTGTAACGAATATTTTACGAACAAATGTGTATTTTCCTCAGGATTTCATTTCGTGTTTGTATTTTCCTTTTTCCTTTTTTTCTTTCGTTTTTTTCTTTTTCGTATATATATATATATATATATATATATATATATACGATAAAGAAAAACGAAAGAAAAAAGGATATTTCCTGACGGCTATAACCTCCAGAAATTTAAATGAAAATTCAGTGCTCATCTATTAACCACTGGACTCTAGCTCTCTCCCCACCCCTGTATAACCTTCCCTTTCTCTCCACCTATGTATCTGTCATCGGACCTGCTTTCTCAGCTTTCTATTGTTCCTTTCTAACTAGTTTGTACTCCTCACTCTTTTCTAATTAATCTTTTTACATTTATGTAGCCCCCTGCACATCAGTGGCGTTTCCGCCTTGCTCGGGGTGAAATGATTAAATATATATATATATATATATATATATATATATATATATATATATATATATATTAATGATCAATCATCAGTTGCATATTTCATAATGATAGTTTAATAGATTTGAATTTAAGTTCAATTGGAATTCAATCTCATAAAGTTAAGTTACTGCTTTTGTAATAACAAGATTAAAAATTTCAATATTTTAAAGTTACCTGTGGAAAAAAACTTTAGATTTAAATTAAAATTAAAAAATAAAAATAAAAATATAATAAAAATAATACAATGTATGAATAAATGAAAGGGGCGTAAATAATGATCCTTTTAAAATTTATATATTCAAATATTACATGTACATAAAAATGTAGGGAAAATTAAAATATTAGAAATAAAAATGAGATAAAAGAAAATAAAAGAAACAATGAAAAGAAAAATTAGGAGGTAAAATTCTGTTTTAGGAATTAAAAATGTAAGGAGCAAAAATAAAAGGGACTTAATTCATAATAGTTAAAAATAATAGTTAAAAATAATAGGGATAATTCATAATAGTTAAAAATAAGAGTTAAAAATAATAGGGATAATTCATAATAGTTAAAAATAATAGTTAAAAATAATAGGGATAATTCATAATAGTTAAAAATAATATTTACAAATAATAGGGATAATTCATAATAGTTAAAAATAATAGTTAAAAATAATAGGGATAATTCATAATAGTTAAAAATAATAGTTAAAAATAATAGGGATAATTCATAATAGTTAAAAATAATAGTTAAAAATAATAGGGATAATTCATAATAGTTAAAAATAAGAGTTAAAAATAATAGGGATAATTCATAATAGTTAAAAATAATATTTACAAATAATAGGGATAATTCATAATAGTTAAAAATAATAGTTAAAAATAATAGGGATAATTCATAATAGTTAAAAATAATAGTTAAAAATAATAGGGATAATTCATAATAGTTAAAAATAAGAGTTACAAATAATAGGGATAATTCATAATAGTTAAAAATAATAGTTAAAAATAATAGGGATAATTCATAATAGTTAAAAATAATAGTTAAAAATAATAGGGATAATTCATAATAGTTAAAAATAATAGTTAAAAATAATAGGGATAATTCATAATAGTTAAAAGTAATATTTCGAAGGAAAGAAAGACAGAAAAAAGAAAGAAAGAAAGAAAAAAGAAAAAGGCGAACTTAAAGAGGGATCTTGACAAGCTGGTTCTAAGAATTTAAGTAATTATTTTTTCTATGACAGCATGTAATCATTAAATCACTTCTTTTATTAAGCAAATTTGGATTCTTGACATGGTGTAAGATGACAAGATTTTCTAAAAAAATGTAGATTACATTTATCTCCCTTCTATTTTAATGTTTGGATTTAGCTACAATATTCCAAGTTGTCTCCATCTTCGTTGATCTTTTACGACGTTTTAGCTGTTGAACGCTCCTGCTTTCTTCACGTGCTAGGAATTTTGAACCGAAGTGATCACTGGAGTATGTCATTCTTATTCTCATTCAAGCCTCTTCTGGTAGTCACGAGTTATCCCTCTTTAACGCGACTAAGTTATTTTTTCACCGCTGTTGTAGCCTGTTACTGAACTCACAATTCTTTGGGTCAAGTTACTGGAATTAAACAATGCCTATATCCACTGAGCCTTGAGGATAGCAGCATATGAATGTCTGGGACTTTATAAACCTTATGTTCATGTTGCAATCTTTGAAAAAAAATTTTTCTTTAATATTTTTATCAGGGCATATATTGCAATTTATTGATACTAATGATTTTAGACGTAAGATAACATGTATATTTATTAATATATAATAGCTTAATTAAATTGAGCCCTGTTCTATTAATAACTGATAAGTATATCTTTGTAGATATCGATTTAAATAAACATGCATATATAAGAAATTTATATAAAAAGACAGATAGATAGATAGATAGATAGATAGATAGAGAGAGAGAGAGAGAGAGAGAGAGAGAGAGAGAGAGAGAGAGAGAGAAAAGCAGCAAATAATCAAATGACCCTGGAGAGTGAAGACATTACAATAAAGCCCTCAAGAAATTTTGAAGTGAACTGGAATGGAATAACAACGCACAGATAAATGAAAGACATCTACAGATCATTTCTAAATCTATTAATGCTCTATCCTTATGTTGATATCGTGCATTTTATGACAAAATATCTAATTTTTCTACTAACATTTTGGTATCAAACATCATTACAGTTGAAGACTATATATATATATATATATATATATATATATATTTGTAACTTACAAAAATATATTCATATATAAATGTGCAACTTACAAAATTTAAGTTTGTTTTTGTTTGTTTGTTTAGAGGCATATCAACTTCTGATGAGTCATTTAATGGCGTAATTTAATTTTCTTGTGAGAATCAGTAATTGCTAGTATATGTTTTTTAAATTCATAAATGGTATTTCTTTCAATCATGTATTGCTGGAAATGTTTTTGTAAATGTATTGTTAGTAATTTTTTAACTATGAAAATGTATTGCTTTTATTTACTATAAATGTTCTTTTATATTTTCAGCGTGTTTTGACTTCAGTTTGCAGATTAACTATTTGCCTCGACATGGGAACATAAATGGTGCTAAACCCCGGGTCACAGTAGACCTGAGAACAGCAGCAATTAAGACGTAGTTCCGCTCTCTTCTAAACTTCCCGATGAGAGATCTTGCTGCCGGATACATTTTATCGTCACACCTAGGACGTATGAATATAAATTTTTTTTTTATAATCGTTCACTCCGAGCAAGGCATTTCACTGCAACTATTGCGCAGGGGGTTACATAGAGGGGAAAGTGGTGAGAAAAGATGGTTAGACATAGGTAATGTCAGAAGGAGGGTGATAGACTGGTAAGGATACCGAGAATGAGGGTTGGATAGATGTTGAGAGTGTTGGGAGAATGGATGCAAGTTAGTGTGATAGGTGGTGTCTAGTGACCTTACATTTAAACTCCTGGAGATTGTAGCTGTCGGGAAAGCAGACATGTGGAAGGGAATTCCACAGGCGGAAAGCGCGAGAAAAGAAGCTGTTGGAGTAGAAATTACAATGACATCTTATCAGTTTTACTGTAAAAGGGTGGGACCTAGTTGCTAATCTAGTATCTCGTGTAAATTCGTACATAGGCGGCACCAATGATCTAAGTTCATCGGAGCAGAAACCGTGAAAGTATTTATAGAAGAGGCACAGGGAAGCCACGTCACGCCGGTGGGAGTGAGGTTGCAGCCGGTCTGCCAAGTCAGTATCGATCACGTTACAGATTCTCCACTGTATTTTGTCAAGAATCCCGAGGAGAGTAGCAGGGGCACCCGACCAGATGTGGCAGCAGTATTCAATACACGGGTGGATGACAGATTTATATATGTGTAGGATAGATTCAGACGGGAAAAACTTCCGGGCCCTGCACAGGGAACCGACTTTCATAGCGGCAGGTTTGACAATGGATTCGATATAGTCATACCATTTGAGGTCCGCCGAGAGTGTAAGGCCAAGGAGGTGTAGTGTTTTACTCTCTGGGAGGCAAGCCGGTTCCATGCTAATGGGAGATAGATGCGGTTGTGTATGGTGGTTAGTTGATAGCAGCTTCGTTTTAGAAGCATTGAAATTTACGAGCCATTTCCTACCCCAGACCACTACGGATTGGAGGTGCTTTTCAAGCTCGGCAGCGAGGTTCGCTTTGTCGCCCACACCGGGTTTTTGATCGAGGCGAGAGTAAATTGTGGTGTCATCGGCGTACATGCCTACTTTGGTTCTAATGGCATCGGCGAGATCATTAATGTAGATCAGAAAGAGTGTGGGACCTAGGATAGAGCCCTGAGAGACGCCTGCGGTCGTATGGTAGTTTTGGGAGGAATGTCCATTTAATACTACCTTCAATGTGCGGTTAGAGAGGAATTAATGGATGTGGTCAAACAAATGTCCAGTTATACCGTAGCTCCGCCGTTTGCATTAAAAGCCAGCATGCCAGACTCTGTCGAACGCTTTGGAGATATCCAAGGCAACGGTTCGCCATTCTTGTCAAGAAGAATTGTAGTGGTTGTTAGTAGACCTGGTGAAGCTAAAACCGTACTGTTTGTCCGAGAGAAGCCTGTGTGCCGTGAGATGCTGAATCACCTCGGCGTTGATAATGGCTTAGAAAACTTTGCCGAAGATCGGAAGGAGACTGATAGTGTGGTAATTAGCGGGGACTGAAGGTTCGCCAGTATTCTTAAATATAGGAACTACAGAGGAGGACTTCCAACAGGCAGGAAAGCAGGAAGCAGATATGCAGAAGTTATAGAGTCTAGACAGGACAGAGGAGAGTTCTGGGGCACATTTCTTCAGGACTATGTGAGGGTCAATGGGATTCTATAAAAATGCACCAAGATAAAATTATGGGCACATGCTGATATTAAAGGAAGTAAATTCGCATAAATGTACTGATATAGTATGAACAATATTGAAAAAAAAAAGCCAAATCTTACAATGGTGGTGATGTCTGCAGATTGTACAAAGGAGAGAAGTTAGCCATTATATTATTTAAAGAATGGGAAAAATTACTAAATGAAAGATCCGGAGTAATATACGGGTGTAAGCATAACAGAAAATATATTTTAAAATTATACAAACCCGGTTTAAAAGTGTTTACAATCCTTGAAAAACTTCTCCCTTATTTTGCAATGTCAGTTATTTTTAAACCTCGTGTTGTGCGTTCTGAAAATTCCTGTTGTACTTTAAAAAAAATATTGGAGAATTAACGAATATAAAATGCTTTCAAGATACTCAATGGTTGAAACCAAGTTTGCATATTTGACAAAATTCCAAATGAAAATATTTAAAAGCTCTACATTATTTATGCATTGGGCACTTTTTAATACAACTGTATACTCGTCTTTAATTCTGACCAATAACTGTTAAATGTTAATTATATATATATATATATATATATATAAAGAGAGAGAGAGAGAGAGAAGGAAACAGAATGAGATAAAAATAGAAAAATTAACAAAAATATTAATAAGACAAGGCTAAAATATAATAATATATGTAAATACACGCATTATATGTTGAGATAGATATATAAATATATAGATAAGTAGATAGATATAGTTGTTTTGATGAATATTCCAGAGAAGAAAAACTAATAGTGTTTAAATTAATTTCCCTTGTATTTTGTATATATATGTATAATATATATATACGTATAATATATATATGTATAATATATATACGTATAATATATATAGGTATATGTATAATATATATAGGTATATGTATGATATATATACGTATAATATATATACCAATATGTATAATATATATACGTATAAAATATATATATATATACGTATACCTATAATATACGTACGTATATATATATATATATATATATATATATATATGTATATATATATATTATACGTATATATATTATACATATATAGATTGGGCGTGAGGCGTGTGTGTATTTGTGCTGTTCTAATGCGTTTGTTTTTTAAGAACATGTGCGTCTCTGTATGAATATTTTACATCCTGGTCCTTCCTCCTAATAAAGTTTTGTCCTTCGTTTGTGATAAACAAAGCACAAAAAATTACTAACCGAGTCACGTTCCCTGCGCGAAAACCTAAAACTCTTAGAGTAAACAAAAAGAGAGAGCCAAGAGAATCATTACCATTATACTTGACACGCCATTACCATATTCGACTCTCGAATTGCGATTATGCTTCTTCCTGGTAAGCACAGGGGAAACTTTTCGATTTTTACTTCTTGTCGAAGGCAATAACTGTCATAATCCAATGACGGCCTCAGTTCTCTTTGCCACCAACATCATACAATGTCGTTGCTCTGATATCTTCTGTATAACTTCAATATTAATAATAATAATGATAATAATAATAATAAACACTTAGGTCAACTTGCGCCCACAGAGATGATACAATCATATAATTGGGCTGATCAATATATACATAGGTCAATATGCCCCGCAATCAACGTTGTTCGCAAAGAGTATTAGGAGAAACGTAAGCCACAAACAGGGCCGTGCTTAGTGTCTCCGCAGACCCCGCAATTGTGGGGAGGCCGCAAGTTCCCTGGATTAACTGGATTATTATTATCATACTTGTATGTTGAAATGGACATCTTTCAACCCGTCTCGCTCTCTCTCTCTCTTTCTCTCTCTCTCTCGCTCTCGCTCTCTCTCTCTCGCTCTCTCTCTCTCTCTTTATATATATATATATATATATATATATATATATTACGGAAATTAACAAAGATTAACGAAATTTTGTTGTAAACAACCGACAATTTGAAATGATTTGTTCAAACAAATTGTCGGTCGTTTATAACTAACATCTTCTGTATAACTTCAGTATTAATAATAATAATAAACACTTAGGTCGATTTGCGCACGCAGAGATGATACAATCATATAATTGGGCTGATCAATATATACACATGTCAATATGCCGGCAATCAACGTTGTTCGCAAAGAGAAGTAGGAGAAACGTAAGCCACAAACAGGGCCGTGCTTAGTGCCTACGCAGACCCAACAATTGTGGGGAGGCCGCAAGTGCCCTGGATTAACTGGATTATTATTATCATACTTGTATGTTGAAATGGACATCTTTCAACCCGTCTCTCTCTCTCTCTCTCTCTCTCTCTCTCTCTCTCTCTCTCTCACTGACGCCCTCTCTCTGTATATATATATGTTTGTCATCCACATACAAGCCTGTTTCGCTGTATCACAGCTCACTAGTGTGGCCAGAAGCATCCACTCACCTCTGGTTCGAAACTCGACCGATTTGGTGTCAGTCGGAGTCTCTACTTCCTAAGTCATCGACGCTAGGTATCAGAGAAGGGAAATTTTAACGTGTAGTATATCAGCAGTGTTTACACACGCCAGTTCCCGAGAGAACTCAATTTATTTCTGAAGAGTCCCTCATATAGCTGAAGTGGAACTGTTTTTAAAATTTTCTTCTCCAGAGAGCTCAATCGTAATGAGAGCATAAAATGTTTGTCATCCACATACAAGCCTGTTTCGCTGTATCACAGCTCAATGTATTACGGAAATTAACGAAGATTAACGAAACTTTGTTATAAACAACCGAAAATTTGAAATGATTGGTTTCCTTAATCTTCGTTAATTTCCGTAACATGTTTACATTTGTTGATATTACGATACATTTCAGAGCAGATATGGTTATTACCATGAATCGAAAATTGTGTTATATAGACTTGATTAAAACCTCCTTTGGACTGATGATCATTCGTGGTCGGGAGGTCTAAGATGTGCCGGATCACATGGTAGTTTCCGCTATGTGGATAGGAGTCGCAGGTTCGAATCCTGCCAAATGACACGTTTTCGTAATAAATATTTATCGTAAATAATCAGGTCGGTAGATATAAATATATAATCCTGTTTAAATAAAAACAAAAAATTATTAAATATGAGTATCGCTCAAAAATAATGTTCAAACAAATCATTTTATATTTATAATTTTTGATAGAAGCCGTCCAGCCCCGAAGAGGGCGCAAATCATTGGTAATTAAAAAAAAAAGAACTTGAGAGAGAAACAGATTATAGATATTTGTTTCAACATGCATAAGAAGTAGCTAAAACTTTTGTAAACGTTTATAATGTATATCTTCAAAACGCCAATTTTGTGATTTCTTCCTTTTTTTGTGTGTGTGTGATCACGGAATATCTGTGTTCCGAGAGTATGTTATTTTGTTGAAAGTACCATTTATTGTGGGTTCAGTATGTTCGGTGGGGGTACGAGTTACATTCTGCGGGTAGAGGGGCCGCAAGGCGCATTCTGCGTGGAGGGGCGATGTGGATAAGCACTGCACTGGCCACAGCATGTTGTAAAGAATGGTAAGTTTACAATCTTCTGGAAATTCAGTGTTCAAGCTGATAGTGAAATCCAGGTTAAATGACGAGATTGTGAAAAATCAAACTGAAAATACATATCTGCTTGGCAAATGTTATATTCCCTGGCGATAAAGTAAATAAAATACTTTAAAAATACTTTAAAAAATACTTTTAAAAATACTTTAAACGTTAAAAATACTTTATCCGTTAAAAATACTTTAAACGTTACAGAAGATAAACTACGAAATAAAACTTCGAACTAAAAGTCTGTAGAATATGCCATCTGAGAACAATAAATTATCCGTCATTGCTGAAGACCTGGAAATATAGATCAAATTATAGATCATTATAGAAATTATAGATCATTATAGAAATGCTGGTTAGAATTACAAAGAAATTATAGATCATTATAGAAATTATAGATCAAAAATAGAATATAGAAATATGTAGAGTAAATTCTTTGTAACCTTAAATGTGTTAAATGCAAAAAATTATATCAGTGAATACTTTTTACATCTTGTGTTGATTTATCCCCATGCAATGACCAAAGTTAGTTACTCATTTTTCTTAGCTCATGCCATAACATCTTTTTGTGTCTTCTGAGACAAAAAAATGTTGTATATTGAAGCCTCCGGTTGATACTTAAAGTTTGATTCTGAGTTTTGTTTAACGGCATATAACAATTGTGGGTTATTTAATGCCAAATTGGTAAGGTTTTAAGGTATTGTTTAATGTTAGGTTGTAGTGAGAAGGTTGATTTAGTCAGATTTTGATGAAACTTTTTTTGTTTGTTTTAGAAAACTCAAGATGTCTTCTAGTTTTTTATTAAAAAATATACTGCTGGTATTAAAATTTTTCCTTCAACAATGTATCATGGCAATATGTGTTTTTCAAAAATGTATTGTTAGTAATATTTTTCTTGCAAAAATGTATAATTTTCTATAAAAGAATATTTTTATGCAAATATTTCGTAAAAGTTCGTTTTTAAACTTTCATAGTATTTTGACACCAGTAGTGGGGGTTAACTATTAGTCCATAGCTGGGACCCTAACTGGTACTACCACTCGTGGTCAGGGTAAACCTTAAAACAACAGCAATTAAGAGCTGGTTACATGCTTCTTACAACCTTCCAATCAGAGGCGTTGTGCCGGATGCAGTTTACCGTCATACCCAGTACCGGTTGATACTTAATAAAAAAAGAATTAAAATCATTTCAACCCAAACAAAGCAGGACTGCCCTTAAAAACAGGGTGTTACAGTGAGAGAAGGAACAGGGCACAGCGAATGCAGAAGAAAGAATAAAAGGAGGATGAGACGTAAGGAGATGTATGGGATTTGGGAAGATGGAAGTGGTTTAGATACGATGAAAATGGCAACGTTGCATTTAAAACTTCGGAGATTGTGACTATCAGGGAAGCAATACACGGAAGATACACTACCAGCCATAATTATTAGGCCACTCCAGTTTAAAAAATAAATTTTAGTATTTATTGCCAAGTGTAACATTCAAAATAAAAATAGAATGATTCTTTTGTTAATACTGAACAATAATATGTGCATCAAATGAACTGTTCTGATGTCCAGTTTTTGTGCTCTCTTCCACATGTTAGTCTCTTTTTTATTGGCCGTTCGAAGCAAAGGCTTTCTGGATTCCTTGTATAATTTTGCAAATTAATCATTTCGAAAAAAACATTCTATTTTCATTTAGAATTATCCACTTGGCAATAAAAACTAAAAATAGTATGAAATACATAATTAAAAAAAAAATTGGCGGGGTTTAATAATTAAGACCACAGGTGGGAGGTTCGAGAAAAAAAAAAAACTAAAGTGACAGTTACATTTGACTATTTTGAGGGTAAAAGACAGAACTTTGATTAAAATCTAGTAGTGCAAGTAAATTCATGTTTGGGGTAATAGGGAAGAAAGTTTGTTCAAAGACGTACAACTCATATTACAACTCATATTGGCACATTTTGGGTATATTTCTGGCTTTCAATACACCTGACATCATTGAAACTGCGAAGGTGACGGCAATGTTTCGAACAGCTCGCATGCTATGGAAAGTTTTTCTTCCCTCAGCCGCAGGTAGGAGATGAGTTTAACAGTCACCACCCAAAGGTAACATCTTGAGTCGAAGGACATATTAAATAATAATACAAATATTAATAACATTGTAATCAAATGACATGAAATGGACTATTGCCAATTTTCTATTCCTTATGAGCCTTACGGCCATATCACGTTGAATACACCGGTTCTTGCTCGATCTCCGAAGTTAAGCAACGTTGAGCCTGGTCAGTACTTAGATGGGTGACCGCTTGGGAATACCAGGTGCTATAAGTGTTTAGTGACGGATGTGCGTTGTGGTGCAGTGGCGATAAAGTAAATAAATAAAGAGAAAGAAAGAGAAAATCTCGGAAAATCTCGGAAAATCTCGGAAAGAGAAATCGGTGAGCCGAGTTTAAATTTCAGTTCAATACCCTGCATTCACTTAAGCACTGGTATCCTTGGGAAAGGTATTAATTCGTCCCTTCCCTCCAGTTATGGGTTAAATAACAACTTGGGGACCCTGCCCTTAAAAAACAAATCCAAATGAATCTTGATACTCGAAAAGAAAATTGTATTACTAGACACAAAACTCATAGGAAAACAACAACAATAAATTGTTGAAAGAAAAAGGTATTACCCGCAATAAATATATAAAGTTTAGTTGGCAATAAATGACCCGCCGAGGTTGATTTGCTATAAAGACAAAACAGCCAACTAAAAAATCACATTACACAAAATAAAAATAATATAATAAGAGCAGTGATACCTATATTATGTTTTCTATAGATATAGTTTCTTTTTATTTCTAAAATTGTTAACTTTAAGTAAGGAAATATATCCACTCAGCGGTTACTGAGTATAATAATATATAAAAAAATTATTAAGTATCAAGAACAATACAAATAACAAGAATTAAGGTAAAGATTTAAATTTTTGAAGTGAGAAGTGTGAGCGAAGAAATTCTTAGCATAGGACTTACTGTTCAGGAGCTATTTTTAGTGTAAAATAATAAAATCTAGCCTTTAATCTAGTATAATTCCTAAATTCATAATATTTACATACGGTATAAGATAGTTCGTCAGAATAATTATTAGGAAAGTATTTATAGAATAGTCACAGAAAAATTATATTACCTGGGAGCCAAAATGAGCCATATCATGATCAGTGATATTCTTCTTCGGATTTTCACAAGATTCTGTAAATATATAGCAAGAGTACCAGACCATATGAGGCAATATTAAAAGGATAAACGAATGGTAAACTTCTAAATATGTAAGATCGATTCGGGTGAAAATGCTTGTTTAGCACAACTCAGTTTAAAGGATAACATAGCTTAGGCGACTTGGGATAGCGCGTCGAGATCTTAGGGAACAACCTCAAAAATAAACTGTTTCCGACTCACTTTCCAATTGTTACATACTGCTTCTAACAAATCCTTTTATCAATTTGTACACATTTAGTTCCTGTGGCTGTTATATCTTTATAGGAGAGATTGTCATAATAGGTATATATTTCCCTTCGCAGTTTGTTACAGAAGCGCCACTTTGTTGGCATGCCGCTCAGGCAGAAATATTAATAAATGTCTTGATGTTGCTTCAGGCATATGGCCCATGGCTTCTGGTCTTAAGTATCTTATTTTGTGAATTAAATTTGATTACTGCAAATACCAGCTTCAGTAGAACAGATCGGCTTGTCAGTTGCTTGACCATAACAAGCTGGACATATCCCTAGAGATTGACGCATTACGTATCTCTGTCCATTGGCGATGAGGAAGAGAACGGTGGTAGGGGTTCGTGGGAGATTTTTTCTCGAATAGACATTTTTTCATAAACCTATGTGTGAGTGTTACCATGGTATTCATTGATTTCTCCAAACCATGTTCTGAAATAAAATACATATATAATAACTTTAATTAATTATATTCTATTTTAATTATAACCAATTTTATTTTTCATGTATCTGATCAGTGAATGATCGAAAAATGTTGAATCGATCATAAGAACTATGAAAGATTGTGGAAGAGAACAATGGTAGGGGTTCATGAGATATTTTTTTCTCGAGTAGACAATTCTTTTCAGAAACCCATGTCTGAGTGTTACCCATGGTATTCATTGATTTCTCCAAACCATGTTCTGAAATAAAATACATATATTATAACTTTCTTTAATTATCTTATATTCTATTTTAATTATAACCAATTTTATTTTTTCTGTAGCTGAGCGAAGATAATAAAAAAATGTTAAACCGATGATAAGAACTATGAAAGAAAAAGATTTTTTGTGTTTTATGAAAAAAAAGAGATTGTAAATTCTTCATTGTCGTAATATTTTACTTGAAGAATTATCAATATTGTATATTATGGTACTCGGTCTTTGAGTTGGAGTTTTGTTTAACGGCATATCAACGTCTGTGGGTTATTTAATGCCAAAAAGATGGAATTTTTAATTATTTTTTAATGTCTATTTTTATGTATATGTTTCTATAAAAGTGCATTTTTATACTTTCATAATGTTTTGACCCCAGTTTGTGGGTTTAACTATTTGCCCATAGATGGAATCCTAACAAGTGCTACCACTCCGGATCAGAGTGGATCTGAGAACAACGGCAATTAAGAGGTGGTTCCATGCTTCTCACAACCCCCAGTCAGAGGCCTTGCTGCTGGATGCAGTTTACCGTCATACCCAGGACTTGGTACTCGGTCTGATACGATCATTTTGCTTGTTAACAAGAACGACAAACATGCTGGTCTCAAAAGCAAAGCATATATTCATTATATAATCTATTCCAGGTGTGGCTAAACCACCGCTCGTGAACAGCATCCCACTCTTTGACAGTTGGTTGACTGCTTGTAGAAATATTTTGGTTGTGCTTTCTTTTTCAGTTAATATAAAATGTAAATAAGAAAACTTTCAAGCTTTATAAATATTTACAAGTAATGAATAAAGATCCCACTGGATTAAGACGTAACTTTAATATAAATGTGTATGCCATAAAAACGTATGTGTAAATTTTGTTCATGTCTTGCGGTTCTCAAACATCTGAACTTTGTCGTACGTGGCTCTTACATTAAACAGGTTTGGCCACTCCTGCATTCAATAACACGCGCGTATTCACACATCTCTATGATACAAGTCAATATTTTATTTTATTTTTTTTATCGTTTCACTCCAAGCAAGGCGGTAACGTCACTGATGCGCAGGGGGCTACATAATAGTAAAGAATTAGGTAGGAGGAGATTGAAGAGAAAGACGAACCGGAGAAAGAGAAGGTTGGGAATACAGGTGTGATGACAGTTACCCAGGTAGAGAGAAAGGAAAAGGTATACAGGGTTATGTTGAAAGAACTAGAGTCCGTTGATTAAGCGATGGGTATTGACATTGCATTTAAATTCCTGAAGGTTGTAGTCGTCAGGAAAGCAGAATATGGAAGCGAGTTCCACAGACGGGAAGTGCGAGAAAAGAAGCGGATGGAGTAGAATTGTCGTCTGCATTTGCATTAGTATCTAATGATAAAACAGAACAATAATTATACTATATTGTATACTATATTGTCTCAAAAGTTCGTAAACACTTGCGAAATGGGTCTATCTGGACCAGCACAATCGAGACAGGCGATGGGCTCAAAAAGAGCAAGAGACCCCATCGGTTCCAAAATTAGATCGATTCGGCAAGAATGTCATGTTGTGCGATTGGTTGAACTTTGAAGGAATCGTGCATTTTGAGTTGGTTCCGAATGGTCGTGCCATCAGTGCCTAACTTTACTGTCAGCAACTTGAGCGGGTCTACGAAAAGTTGAAGCAAAAGAACCCGACTCTGACCAAACGAAAGCGCGCTTTGATGGAGCAGGACAATGCCTAACCACACACCGCCAGGAAGACCAAAGACAAGTTTGAAGAGCTGGACGGCGTTGAGGTTCTACCACATCCAGCCTACAGTCCTGACTGTGCTCCATCAGATTACGGCCTTTTCCACTCAATACAACACTTTCTGAAGGGTCGCCGATTCGACTCGTTTGATGAAGTCGAGGAAGCGTGTCAAGAATTCTTTGATTCGAAAGCTGGCTGAATGAGACTTTGACCAGATTCGAAAGCTTACAGATCGATGGCAGAAAGTTTTGGAAGATGATGGTCTTTATTTTGAGGAATAATCTTTGTTATTTTTGCGAGTAAAATTTAAATTTTTGGCAAGTGTTTACGAACTTTCGGGACAACCTAATATTATAATCAAATTTGTGTAATTGTTATGAAGTTGATGTGGCGAAATCTTCGTCGCCAAATTGTTGTGGCCTATTGGGCCAGGAAGGAAGTGAGGAAAACAGGAAGCTAGGTTCAAACAATGTATTAGAATAACAAGAACATTTATACAAAGTAAAGTGTTAGATATCAGCAAATATAGAAGTCTAAATCCGAACAGTATAATTACGCTGCGTCTTGACTGTCACTAGATTGCTTCACAGCTGCGTCCCAAAATTCAGGCAGGTTAGTATTATATTGACGGAGGAACAGTCCACTAATGTAAATAGGTCACTATAAAAATAATATATAAAATATTCGTTCTTACTGTAGATCAGCGATCAGCAACCCCCGGCCTGCGGGCCACATTCGGCACTCGAGTGAATCTTGTCTGGTCCGCTACCTTACTCTAGACACGATATAAATATAGGTAAACCAAACCAAAGTGACAGTTGATAGTCTGAATACATTGCGTCGAAATTAAAAAAAAAAATTTTGCCTGGAGAATGTGTTTTACTTTTATCTTTTATTTGTATGGATCGCCAAGATTTCGGCCTAATTTTCATTTTTTTCTGTGAAATTGCTTTCGTGAGAGGGCACATTTAAATTAATAGAAACTAGTGTTTTCAAACGATTTTAATGAAATGTTTTTTCAGAACTGGTTTTTGAAGCAGTTATCTTAAAGATGTCATATTTTTTTAACAAAATTCCTGACGGATATTAAATTGTATTGAATCCTTGATTTTTCAAGCACATAGAAAATTTATTCACATATTTAATAACTATGACACTGGAGCCATAGCTGTTTGGCCCTCCTCCATGATTCTACATAGCATTTTGGCCCTTACTCTCCAAAAGGTTGCCGATCCATGCTGTAGATCTTAGGCAAAAAAGCGATGAACAACAATGATAGGAAAACAACTTAACAATATACTTATAATAAAAGTTATATGACAGATAAAATGATTAGTTCTTAGTAGATCTTCTTTTCCTTTTGTGTGTCATGCTCTTTCAGGACATAGGTGATCATGGTTTTCTACATCTCCCTATCCCTGATGGCTCTTAGCACGCTTTCTCCTGTTGTACCATGCAAATCTAGTTCCGGCATCCACCTGATCAGATCCTTCAAATATTCTATCCGTTGCTTTCCCCTATCTGCTTTTCTCTCTATCTGGCCTGTTAGTATCAGGTTCTCCAAGCCTTCTTTCCTCATTGCATGAACTTTCCTCGTTGCAGGAACTTTATTTGTCTCTTCCTGATGCTCAGTATTAATTTTCTTTTCTTTTCCATCCTTTCCCAAACCTTGTCTTGCTCACATGCTCGGTCCATGATATCCGCAGCATCCTTCTGTAGAACCACATTTCAGCTTCTTCAAGTTTTCCCTTCATCTTCGGAAATATTGTCGAACGTTCATTGAAAACTCTTAGTAGATATTATGTCGTAATAAGAGTTTAATAGTAATAACTAATAATAAACTGGAACAAACATGACACTATAGTATAATAAACGATATGTTGCGGACATGAACTTTTCTTATTGTACATTTTAGCAACTTATTTGTAGCATCTGATTTTTACTGTGAAATATTAGAGATTAAATGCCTATCAAGATCTAACAGAAGATTATCTATAGTGACCCAAATATGTATTCAAGTCCCGTTAAGTTCTATCGAAAGGCTTGGTACTCGGTGTTACATCAGAACGTTCAAAGAACTAGAGTCAAAGAGCTACCGCATAATCAGCGATAACTGAATCGATCCCCAGGTGATGTAATCCATTATAATAAGGGAGCGAACCTAGCTTAACTTAAAATAAGCACACAGAAGAAAACAGAATGAAATAACCTTATATAAACTTCTGACTCACTAGCAGTAAATGAGATTTTTCAATTTGTCAGAAGAGGTTCAAACATTCGAAGAAATTCTTCCAAAGCAATATGCGCTTTAATTGCCGATTTCAATTTGATGGAAACCATTTTGTCGTGTGTTTTCAACCGACGTTACTAACGTAATAATATTTGAGCATTGTAATTTTATTTGTAAAAAAATTAAGCTTCCCCGTAAAGAATTAACTGCTTGTCTAAAAAAATCCAAATAATTAACCATACTCGTGTTTTTGACTCATTTGATGTGCGTTGTTGTGCAGTGGATATCGGCTAGCAACGAGAAATCGGGGAGCTGAGTTCGAATTGTAGTTGAATTCATTGCATTCACTTACGCGCAAATATCCTTGGGAAAGGTACTAATCCATCTCTTTTTTCCAGTCATGGGTTAAATAACAGGACAGATTGGGTTCTATAGCCTTGGCTGGCAACCAGTATACCGCAGAAAGCAATAGCAACCTACTGCGGGATAATCCTTTGCCCAGTCAGTCATGTCTTTTATCGCCTAAGCGTGTTTCACGTATGGCACTTAACTGACTGATAGATAACAGTTTATCTAATCTAATATGAAACATTAGTAAACGAAACTGTCTGAATGTGGTTGAATGAGCTGAGAATTCTTAAACTATATTTTGTAAAATTTGGTCAATACAAGAAAAGGACGAATGTTGATAAAGAAACTGGGTGTTTCAGTTCTGTCAACTTAATTGAAGCTTCTTGAAAATCAGCATCCGAATATTCTGGCAACTAGCCAAGTTCGATTTACGACATACGGTGTTTTTGCTAATTATTTCAAAACAAGCAAGTCAAGTAAACTACTAAGACACAAAATGTTACTAAGCATGAGAGAAAAGGAAAAAAAAAGGTTGAATAGCGAAAGGACATTTAAAGACTTTGATTCAAAGAGACGGACGATGACAAGTGATGTTGCAGTCGAAGGTTTTGGAAATCATTGTTGACAGGAAAACAAAAAGCCAAAAGATTGACGTGTGAGAAAGGAAATCAAATTACCATACAACATACGCTTACATTTATCAACTTCAATAATCAATATACTATAAATTAAATAAAGTAAAACTAACTACAAATAAGTTAAGTGCCATAAGCGATACACGCTTTGGGCGATCATTTCTCTGGCTGGGCAGAGGATTATCCCGCAGTAGGTTGCCATTGCATTTTTCGGTAGACTGGTTGCAAACCAAGGCTATAGAACCCAATCTGTTCTATTATTTAACCCATAACTGAAGGGAAGAGACGGATTAATACCCTTTCCTAAGGGTATTTGAGTGCAAGTAAATGCAAGGAATTCAACTGGAATTCGAACTCGGCTCCCCGATTTGTCGTTCTGAGTCTATATTCCCTGCACCACAACCCACACCAAATAAAGTACTGCGCTTACATTAGTGAAGCAGAGGTATTAAATAGATAATTCTATCATAATAATTCTCATAAAAAAATATAGAAACAGAATAAAAACCCTTCGTTACGTAGTTTGGAAAATGGCTGAAGCCGTGATCCCAGGTCAGTCCAGATGAGATAGCAGATTCCTTTTTCGATTTTCTCAAGAGTCTTTACATGCATAGCATATGTATCAGACCAGATTGAGCGGCAATATTTAATACATAGACGAATTTTTTGTCATCAGAGCTAGCCACCGATTCAATATAATCGTTAAATTTCATGTCAAGGAAAATGTTAAAGAGAGAAGGTGAAATATTTTAATCGCTTGTAATTTAGCATCATCTACGCTGACAAAAAGCTAAAAAATTGTCCTCTAAACCTATGGCAAGAAATTATCATTTTGGACTGGCTAAAATTAACAAGCACTTACACGCCGTACTTAACAACAGATGGAAACTCATTTTCGAGGTCAGTTGCTAATTTGACTTTAACGTGCCTATCTAATTTACCGTTAAGACTGGATAAATTATGGCATTTGAGCAGATACCGAGTCAAGAACAGACGACATCGGGATGGAATCTAGGAAAAAAGTAGGTCTAACGATTGTGCTCTGGGTGACAACCTCATTATGGTAAAAAGATGGATAAATCTGACTATTCAAGTCAACCTTGATTTCGCGATCCGAGGCAAAAGATTTAATCAAATCAAAAACCAGCATAACCATTAAACTTGCTTGATTGATTTTATTTTACTGCTTATCAACCCTTTCCAGGTTATTTAAATTCGAAAAATGTTTTAGGATTGTAAGAATTATTTGGAGATGATAATGTTTTAGTGATATGACTTCGGCTCGAAACGAGAAATCGGTGAGCCAAGTTGGAATTCCAGCCGAATTCCTTGCATTCACTTACGCACAAATACCGTTAAGAAAAGTATTAAGCCATCACTTTCCTCTCTTTAGAACAGGACTGCTTGGGTTTTTTAGTTTTGGTTGGCAAATAGTCTACTGCAGACAAAAAGAATAGAAGAAAAGAATGGAGAGAATAGCTGGATTCATGCCTTTCCCAAAGATATCTATCCATAAGAGAATACAAAGAACCCAACGGGAATACGAACACGGCTCTCTGATTAACAATTCCGAATCATTATCCATTGAACCCCTCGCATATCCAATCTTACAGCACCTGGTATTCCGAAGCATTTACTCATCTAAGTACTGACCATGCCAAAAACTAACAAAAGACCTGTCGTATCTAACGCAGCATTCTTTTAAAATATTTGACAGAACGTCTTTCCGAAATAATTTAAATAGAAAATGTTTAACTGGGGGAATGCAAAAAATGAAAATATCTTAAGAAATGAGAAAATAATAATCTAAAATTTTTGATGGTTATTGAAACAAAACCTTTGTGAAAATTAATTGAAACAGCTGCGTCAGTTTCTTTTCTTTTATTAGTTTTAAACTAAATAGTGTGACAGGGTGTAATCGATTTCTTCTTTTTCGTCAGATTAGATTATTTTCAGTGGTGTGCAAAATCTATTTTCTGTGTGTAGTATGAAATTTGTTTGGCTTTGAAAAACATTGCGTCATCCGTGATTGCTTAAGATATTTATCAGCCACAGACACTATTGTCTTCATTGTCGATTAGTTGTCGGGTATTGTCTTTGATGGATTTTACTTCAAGGAAGCGTAACGTTGCCTGAACACACTGACATGCCTCACAAAGAAATAGCAGATATTATTGGTGTCAGCTTTTCAATTGTCAGTCGTGCCATCAAGGCAAAGAAATAAACTAGATCCATCAGTCTAAAACCTAAGAAAAATATGATCGAAAGAGAAAAACAACGCTTAAAGACGACGTATATGTGTTGAAGCAAAGTGTGAAAAATCCTAGGAAAACATTATTCGTTTTGTTTTAATCAATTTGTACGAGGGTGTATTATAACAAGGTAGATCCGAAGGCTAATTGGCATGGCAAAGGACGCGTTCCAGAAGATGAGCAAAATACTAACATACAGGATAATCTCAATAGAAACGAAGAAAAGAGTGCTAGACTGCTACGTGATGCCAGTTCTTCAATACGGCAGTGAATGCTGGACAATATAATCGAAAATGAGGACAAAACTGGAAGCGGCTGAAATGTGGTTATACAGAAGGATGCTACGGATATCGTGGACTGAGCATACAAGCAACGACGAAGTGTTAGAAAGAATGGCAACAAAAAGGAAATTGATGCTGAGCATCAGGAAGAGACAACTGAAGTTCCTGGGACATGCAATAAGGAAGGAGAGCCTGGAGAATCTGATACTGACTGGACAGATAGAAGGAAGGAGAGACAGAGGAAGGCAGCGGATATCATATTTGCAGGGACTGATCAGGTGGATGACGGAACGGGGGTTGCCAGGAGAAACAGGAGCAAACATACTAAGAGCCACAAGGGATAGTGAGACGTGGAGAGCCATGATCGCCTACGTCCTGGAGGGACAGGGCACATAGAAGAAGAAGAAGATGTTAAGACTATTGGAATATATGAATTCAAATTAGCGGTCTAAAATATGTAAAATGTTTTTAAATTCAACAAAAATCGTTACAAAGGGGATAAAAAACTGAAATTCACCTATAACGACTCATAATTTCTATATTGATGCAGATTTATTTTTAACTCTATTCCACGATGTATTTGTTTTAGTAACTTTTATAGTAATAAAATAAATATTTCTGACGAGAAAAACAAAATAAAAAAAACATATAATGTTTTACAGTTTATCAACCACTGTTAGTTATTTAAAAGCTAAAATATATTTCAAGTGGTGAGAATAATATTTTCCTGTGTGAGTCAATATTACATCAATATTTGTTTCAGTATGATAATGATTTTCTAGTTATAAGTCCTACAGCTATCATTGACATTATGTAATCATCTTTATCTAAAAAGAATTCTTACAATCTAAAACATTTAATGGCTTAAAATAACTTGAAAAGAGGTGACAAGCCGTAAAAAACGAATAAATCAATCAATTAAATTCTGATTAGTTATATAGTTATGTATTTTAGATTCGTTTATATTCTCTCGAATATAAAGGTTTAGAATTTGTGTGATCACCTAGAAAGGTATCCTTTTACGCATTGATTGTAAAATAGAAATGATATCCCAATTTATATAAACACCATAACTTCTTTTTTCTCACCAAATTGTAATTATGTATTACTTATTCTCAACACTATGAATTAATTAGTAAAAATTATATCACAAGAATCATTACTGATTCTGGAAAAACTCTATAATGTAAAACATATTGTTCAGATTGTGTACTCATCGTTGTTGCCATATTCACGACGTTTCAACCGTTGTACGCTCCAGCCTTTATCTTGTAATTTCGAACTGAACACTTTATATCATTCCCAAGGGTATATTGTTCTTGTTTCACTAGCCATGCTTCTTCCAGATGTCGCAGTATCAATTATCTCAATTTAAATGAACTTTTTGTTGACCTCTGCTCTAGCCAATAATTAAACTCACAACTCTTTAGTTCAAGTTACTGGATTCAACGACCTTTTTTTGTCATGAATATGACAGCAAAGATGAAGCCAACATACATACATGCATCCATACATACATATATATGTATGTATATATAACTGGGTTCTATCTCTCTTCTTTCTTTCCTCATTCCTCTTACATTTATTGTCATTTATTTATTTGTTTGTAATCTTATGTTTATTATTATTATTATTTCTACGTTCCCTTTTCATTTTAAGAAAACGTTCATTCCGGCAGAAATTTTATGCCAATTGGAGGAAATATTATCAAAGAGACTGATGATATCAGCTAGTGAAGTTCGTTGAAATGAACTATAGTTTATAACTAATATGACATGTTGAGCTTTCCTTTATAAACTATATATATATATATATATATATATATATATATTAAAAAAGGATTAATTCAAAGATGTTGAATGGTCATTTCGATATGAAGATCCCCACGGGGGATAAAACATCACCTCAGCAACAGAAAAATCCTTTCAGAAACTGGAGAAAAATTAGTTTATTTTTCCTTTTTAAACAGATTTGCAAAGAAATTAAAAAAGAAAATAAAAATAAAGGAAAAGAAAAAGAAAAAAGATAAAACAAAATAAAATCAAATAAACAAGAAAAGAAAAATTGACATCGTCTGGCTTCGCAAAAGAAGGAAAGAGAATTGTAACTAAAAATTAAGAGACAGCCGTGTTAAATCAACGTAAGGTTAAGCAACACGGAAAAAAGGTGGGAGATAAGAGAGATAAAGGAAGGAAGGGAGCGAAAAAGAAAAGAAAAGAAAGAAAATTTTTTTTTAAATATTACAGACGCTGGACATATTCAAAACCTAACTTCCTAAAAACGTTGAAGTATTAGAAAAAGGCCTTTACTTAAAAAGGCATAATTATTTTTAAAAGTGAATAGAAAGATATAGGATTTAAAATAAAATTATTTAAAAAAAATTAGGTCATTTGAATTAAACTAAATAAAGACATCACTAGGTAAAAAAAAATTCATTTACAATTATACATACATATAGAAGTACACACATGCATACATACATATACACACACAATTCTACGATTAAGAATACATATATACATACACATACACACACATACATTCAATTTCATACACACTTATATACACATACATGCGCATACACACATATATATATGTGTACACACCTATATACAAAAAATTCACATACACACAATATACATGTGTACACATACATGCACACATATACATACACAAGCACACACACATATATATACATATTACATATGCACTCACACACATACATATAAAAAAATATAAAAAATTAATGAATATTATGAAAAAGAGCATTTAAATAGCTAAAAATATTTTTTCCCAAAAATACATATATGCACACATACATAAATACATATATACATATATATACATATATATACAAATATGCACATCCACACACAAACATACACATATACATAAAAATTATAAAAAGAAAAATTAAAAATTAAAAAATTAAAAAAAATTAAAATTTAAAAAAATTACAAAAATTATAGAAAAATTTAAAATTAAAATTTAAAATTAAAAATTAAATTTTAAAATCCACCCTATGATGGCACTTATTAATAAATTCCTTCCTAAGATTCAAAAGTAAGTCCTGATGAGGATACTTCAAAATCAGAATCTTCTCCAATAAACATAGACGACACCTATCACGAAAATTTTTAGGGGTACAAGCTGAGCCTATTAATTTCCAGCTGATTATAGGGTCCTGCCCTTCTTCCTTCATTTCCCAGAATCTACGCGATAGTGCCGTCTGGAATCTTTGTTTAGGGTTCGAAAACGAGTACTTGTGATTGTAAAGTCTCTGTTTGAAAGGGCCCGCGGACATGCCAATATAAGTCCGGTAATTGTCTTTGTTGTTAGATGGAGAAATACGGGCTTCATAAATTACATGGGTGGATTTACATTTGCCTTGCACCTGGCAGGCATGCACAGAATTACAATTACATTTATCAACAATTCCGGATTTAACGTCGGTATTATTTAGGTTCATTAAAATATGCCTATTATGGGAATTAATTATATCATCTATATTTGAGGTGCAAGAGCAACTGATTTTTAGGGTGAACCTATTAAAAATTTTATTTAAGGGATTGTTATTATTATTAAAATGTTTATCGATTAATCTGAGAAAATACTTACCAATATTTATATTAGTTAGATTTCAATAAGGAGGGTTAAACCAAATTATCTTCCTTTTTCTACAGTTTTGGGTGTTTTTAGTTTTTGATGATTCTGGGTTTATAGCAGGCTTATCATACGTTAACTTATTAATAAAACCGCTTTTCTGAAGGGCCTTATCGTAAATTTCTTTACTTGCGTTGAAAATTTTTATATTGGATGATAATTGGTTAACCCTATTATTTACTATGTTGGGTATTTGTCTTATAATATTCTTGGGGTGGTTGGATAAACTATTTATATATGTGGGAGAACTATTTTCTTTGAGAAAGGGTTGGTAGGAACCATCATTTAAGTTAAGGGTGATATCTAGATAGTTCACAATTTTGAAATTGGAAGTAACCTCAACCTTAAAACCTAGAAAATTTAGGGCTCTGATAATTTTCTTATGTATTCTATTAGTGTAAGGCCCATTGGAATTGGGAATACATATCAGTCCATCATCCCGATATAGGCCTATTAGTTTAGGGTCCAAAAATCTACTTAAAATATCTAAAATATAAATGCCTATTAGATCTGCTACCTGGGCAGAATCATAGGCTCACATAGGGACATCAAATCTATCTTCAGGCCCTCTTGTCCAAGTAGAATTATCAAAGGTGAGAATGGATTTTCTAGCTCCCAGTATAATCCTATAGTCACTATCCGAAATATTAACATAACCCCTAGCAAAGTCTTTTTTTGATATAGAGGAATAGAAATCCACAATATCAAATTTAAGGAAAGTGGATTTAGATTTGTCATTGATATTATCAAACCATTTTATGTTATCTAAGGAACTCTTCCAAAGATTCGGTTGTAAATTAGATTGTAACTTCCCTATTAGGTTCTTCAGAACTTCCCTAGAAATTATGCCTAATTCACTTTTAGTGGGATTAATTAGTCTAGTTTGTAATTTATTTTGGAAATTTGGCTTGTGGTCCTTAAATGTATATATATATATATATGTGGGGGGATGTGTGTGTGTGTTGGGGTGTAGAGAAGGCATGAAGGAATAATGAGTAATGTCTTTTATACCCTTGGGAAAGGTATTAATCCGTCTCTTCCTTCCAGTTATGGATTAAATAACAGGACAGACTGGGTTCTATAGCCTTGGTCGGCAACCAGTCTACCGCAGAAAGCAATGGCAACCTACTGCGTGATAATCTTCTGCCCAGTCAGTCATGTCTCTTTCGAGACATGATCGCCCAAGCGTGTATCACGTATGACACTTAACTGACTGACTTTTACTGAGACGTTTTTGAATTCGTCCAAAAAACCCATGGGTAAATAGGACCGACTAGGTACTATGTTCATTGCTTACAATAGGTCTAGGAGAAGAACAACATTGAATTCAAAACATAAGGAATATCATTTAGGAATGTTTTCATCAATGGAAACTATGATGGATGAATTGTGTAAATTTAGACGAAGGTCTACTTTAAAGGAAATTAAATGCTGAATCAATTTGCAATGTAGTTTTTCTTTTATAGCACTAGACCCGATACTCTTTGATACTACCTCGTATATGGTAAACAGATTTTTTAAACTTTTATAATACTAACGCATATTAGATGCTTTTACAAAAGATAGTGATAAAATATTCTAATAAAAGAATTGGATCGACAAAATAAAAGTATATATTGTCATCTGCAGACAGATTTGTTTCGCTGTATCACAGCTCATCCGTACTGTTAGATTCCGATTGCTTTTTAACCCAGGATTGAAACCCGACCGAACTGGCGTCAGTCGGCGATTCTACCTCTGGGCTATGGGCGTTTGGTAGAAGAAGGGAGACCTTTTCCTCGTATATTGTCTATATATATATATAT
>JBBBDQ010000820.1:3917500-3967500 GCA_037127315.1 Ascarosepion bandense
GCTGTTCCTTTCAGCGAAAGCTGGACAATCTATGCACAAATGAAGAACGTATTTTAAGTAGCAGAAATATTGTTTCTACAAAAGCATGCTGGAATTACCATTAACTGAACATAAGAAAAACGACGCTGTTTTTGAATAAAATAGAAACACAAAGGTTACTTATACTTAACATAAAATAGAGACAGTTGAAATTTTTAGGCGCATAAAAGGAACAGAGGTTTTACACCCCGAACAGATCGTAAGTAAGTTGAGTAGAAAAAACATGTCATAACTTAACTAACGACCTTGTATAAATGGGTGTCAGAGCGGGGTTTAGTAAATATATCAATAGGAAGAAACTTACTAAGATCTCGAAATAGCAAGTTATTGCGGAGAGCCATGATCAGCAAAGTGCTGAGAGAATCTGTTACATAGTAGAAAAAGAAGAAGAATATTGATTTTGTGGAAACATGTTTTTGTGAGTTACTTTCATCTTTTATATGGGCAAATCCATTTCGAATTTCTAGTGATATCAATCGAAGTCAAATGCGAAATTCGGATAGGAAGCGTATCAAACAAGGCACTCCTCACAGGGCAGCTGGGGATTTCAATATCGAATGGAAAACATCAAAGTAAATATACAATGATCAAAGACGCAGTTAGCAGCATAAGGCTAATGCAAGCCACAATCGGAACCTTAATTTAAACTCCTCTCGATTGTCAAATTTCGTGGAATTGTCGAGCACGTCGTCTTCTTTGAGATTAAAGCTACCTATTAGCTGGCATCTCACAGTTTCCGAGAATGAATCAAAGAAAATATTAAAAAATACAAATAGATTTAAACTCATGTGTATCAGTCTGTATGTTTGTATGTGCTTCAAATATTGACTAAGATTAGCTGAATGTTAAATCGTTGGAACATAACTTCAAGAAGAATGTATTACTATAATTACCTATGCGCGGCGAGACGTGGCTGCCTATCAGCCTTACATTTATGGTCCCGAAAACAGAGAAGCTAACTAATGCAGAAAACGTGTATACAAATAGCTTCTGTTTTGATTTGCAACATATATCAGGTTCGAAAATGCGAAGCATCTCTTAACAGATGCAGGATACACGCCTGAATCTCTGAAGTAAATATTTCCAAGTTGGTATGTTTGTTTTAACTGTTTCCTTACAAGGAAACAATATGCGTCATTGAGCGTGCAAACGGCACTGCTTTCGTTTAAAATTTATAAAAAGAAATCAATTAAAACTATTTTTCAAGAAACTATGTTTCAGAAAAATATGTTTCTCACGTCTAGTGGCTGTTATAGGTCTTTTACTATTGATAGGTCTTCATTTTTAAACTTTTATTTTAAATAGTTTAGAAGGGTAACGTCTTGATTATATCCTTACGAGTATACCCCTGCCTGCAAAATATTTGATAGGCATATACTCCCGCTCCAGTAAGAAACCTGTCGTGGCGGACAGACATAATCTCGCTGCTGACCTTGAGCGGGATCTACACTCTGTGGTGAACTGGGGCAAGAAGTGCCTTGTCAACTTCAATTCATCTAAGACCAAGCTGTTGTCTGTCAACCATTACAGGCAACCTCTTCTGCCTCCCATAAGCATGGACCAGATGATTCTCCCGGAGAGTAATTCACTACGCCTCCTCGGACTTACCCTGTCCTCAGACCTCAAATGGAAGCACTATATTGAATCCATAGCAAAATCTACTGCTAAGAAGATTGGGTCACTATGTCGATCCAGGATGTTTTTTCCACCTGAATCCATCCTGCATATATACAAGTCAACCATCCGTCCGTGCATGGAGTACTGCTGCCATTTATGGTCAGGTGCCCCTGCCGTTCTCCTCAGTGTTCTTGACAAGCTCCAAAGGAGAGTCTGTAATGTGATAGGTACTGATCTGGCGACTCGTCTGCAGCCACTTTCCCATCGTCGAAATGTGGCCTCCCTCTGTCTCTTCTATAAATACTTTCATGGCTTCTGCTCGGATGAGCTTAAGTCACTGATGCCTCCTCAACAGGTGTTTACCCGTTCAACCAGACTGGCAACTGGGTCCCACCCATTCACAGTCAGGTTAGCCAAACGCAGACGACAATTCTACTCCTGCAGCTTCCTCTCTCGCACTTCCCGCCTGTGGAACTCACTCCCGTATTCTTGCTTTCCTGACGGCTACGACCTCCAGAAATTTAAAAGCAAAGTTAATACTCACCTACTAACCACTGGCCTCTAGCTCTCTCCCCTCCCCTGTATAACCTTCCCTTTCTCTCCGCCCATGTACCTGTCATTGCACCTGCTTTCTCAGCTTTCTATTGTTCCTTTCTAACTAGCTTGTACTCCTCACTCTTTTCTAATTAATCTTTTTACATTTATGTAACCCCCTGCACATCAGTGGCGTTTCTGCCTTGCTCGGGGTGAAATGATTAAAATATATATATATATATATATATATATATATATATATATATATACTCTTTACTACTCGACAACATAATTATTGCAAAAAAAAGGACCTGCTAAAAACTGAACATGCAGCAAGAGCTTTTATAACTGGTAGTAAAGTTTAAGAATTGGTAGTAAACAGAATAAACTAAGCCGAGCTACGCCAAACGCTGCCTCGCTATTGTCACTCTCCATAAACGTGACAAGAGGAATGTATATATATATATGTATATATATATATATATATATATATATACAAATAAATACACGACGTTCTTTAATACAAAAGAGAGGGTTTTCTTTTATAGTTAGGTGTGCTATCCGTTTTAGTTGTTGTATCTCTTGGTTGTCCTCAACTGATGGCAGTGATAAATATAATAGCTTTGTTAATTTTATAAACGTTTTGAATACCCATCATTATATCTTTGGGGATAGATTTTTCATCTGAATCGATGTAAATAATCGTTATTTACTTACCAAAAAATGCGATTTAATGACCACATGCTGCCCCTAGATAAAACACTTAAATTATTAGACCCTGATTGATATAGATTCCTTCATACGTTTGCCCCTTTCTTTCACTCTTTCTTCCACTCTTCTTATTTTCCCTTTCTTTCTTTCACTCTTTCTTTCTTTCTTTCTTTCTTTCTTTCTTTCTTTCCCACACAAATATTACTATTAATAATTGTGAATTAATCCCCTTTAAATCTTGTTCGGGGCATTGTAATATTTCTTATTTTTTCACTTTTATTTTAAATTTTATATTTCAGTTTTTTAATTTAAATTTAAATATTTATCCATGTTTAATCTTTGAATATTTAAAAGTTTACGTTTTGATATGTACACCCGTTTATTTATTTTCTCTGTATTTTAATATTTTTATGTTTTAATTATTAATTTAAATTTTAAATTTAAATTTAATTTTTTTGTCAATATGTAATCTTAGAATATTTAAATTGTTAACCTTGTTATTAAAGAAGCAGTAACTTAAATTTATAAGATTTAATACCCGTAAATATTGAGTGAACTTAAATTAACATCTATTAAACAGTCAGTTTGAAAAATGCAACTGGTGATGGAATAACGTATCAAAATTCGAGTATTACCATCGACATAGTATATATATATATATGCATATATATATATATATATATATATATATATATATAAGATATATACATATATATATATATAAGATATATATATATTTAAGATATATATATATATATATATATATATAAGAGACATATATATGATATATATGTATATAATATATATATATATATATATATTATATTTATATATATCAGATATATATATATATATACACAATGTGTGTTCTAGTGCAGTGGATATCCGCTCGGAACGAGAAATCAGACAGCCGAGTTCGAAATTCAGTTGAATTTGTTGCTTTCAGATACTCTTGGGAAAGGTATTTATCCATCATTTCTCCCTTCATCTATGGGTTAAATACCAGGACAGATTGGGTTCCATAACCTTGGTTGGCAACCAACATTCGACAGAAAGCAATGGCAACCTACTGCATCAAATTTTCTGCCCAGTCAGTCATGTCTCTTTTAAGACATGATCGCCTAGCGTACAAAGATGTATTACTTCTAGCACTTAACTGATATACACTGGACTCAAAAAGATCAATATCAAGGTTGTAGTGCTTAGGGAAGCATTCTTTCTTATTTATGTTTTAACAAAATGCAAGTAAGCACACACACGCACGCACACACACACACACACACACACACACACACACACACACAGACACACAGAGACAAAAAGACAAACACACACATAAATTTATTGCCCGATATTCCTCTTGCAATTTTGTCGGGTTTTTTTTCAAGTTAGTCAAGTTAGTCAAGTTAGTCTCGTCTATTTTGTTGAATATATGCAAATCCCACAATTATATGCAAATCCCACAATTATATGCAAATCCCACAATATATGCAAATCCCACAACATTCTTTTCCTTGAATTTAGAATTTTCTTCGTTAGCTGAGCGTAAGAAAAAAAATCCATTCTGAGCGTGCAGCACCATATGTGTTTGTACAACCGCGTTTAAAATCAGTATACCCCCACTTGACCGTTGTTTCCGACTCAGTATAGTTAGAATAACACTTATCAAACTATTGCTATACTTGAACAGCATTTTTTCTTATCAGAAAGCAATGCTTTATCATCACCCGAAACAGCATCTGTTTCGGGTGATGATAAAGGAAGAACAATGAAGAGTTAGACTTCTGAAAGAATCAGCCCTTATGGTAGGCTATAAGGACCTCCTTGGTAGGCCTAGCATAGAAATTAATACAATATAAGAGCCATTAATAAAGAGAGAAAAGCAAATTGAACAGGTTAAGAGGCTCATCCCTTGTTCCCTGTTTAGGATGTGGTTTCCGGCTTTCTCTTTTCCAATCTTCTCACTTTGGTTTCTTTTTTTTTCAATTAGAGTAGATAGATCTATCTATCGCCCGGTTCACACCCCACTCACGTCTATTGAACAGATTAAGAGGCTCATCCCTTGTTCCCTGTTTAGGATGTGGTTTCCGGCTTTCTCTTTTCTAATCTTTTCACTATTACGTAGCCCCCTGCACATCAGTGGCGTTACCGCCTTGCTCGGGGTGATACGATTAAAAAAAATAATACAGCATGTCGTTTCCAAATTTCTTGCGGAATGAATTGTATCATGATGCTCTTTTTCTCACAAACGCCCTTACTGACCCTACTATACTGTGCATTGGACAAAATCAAACAACACGCACGTACGATATAAAAAATATGACAACAATTTAAGTATCGCACTATATATATATATATATACACACACAAATATAGGGTAGGTACGAATGGAATAATATTCCGTATCCAAAGAAACACAATTATTAAAATGTGCTCAATATAAAGTAGAAATAATAATATTTATTTAGAATATATAACATAAATATGTTATAATTTTTCTACAAAATTAGCAAGTTTGTTTCGACACTATCCGTGTCTCATCAAGTGATGAATTCAATTACAAGTTTGGGGGTTGTATTCCTCAGATCAATGATTGCTTTGTTTTTATTGGTCCATCATGTTCTTCTAACAACGCCTTCCTGATTAAGAGGGTTTAGCTACTCTTTTAACCTTTTAAAACTCTCAAACTTGTAACTGAATTCATCATTTGAAACAAAATGGCTACTTTTGTAGGGATATTGTAACATAATTATGCTATAAATTATATATATATATATATATATATATATATATATATATATATATATATATATTACGGAAATTGAGGAAGATTAACGAAATGGTCTTTAAACAACCGAGATTTTGAAATAATCTGTTTGAACATATTTTTGATCGATACAAAATATATATTCTGTTTATAATCAAACAGTATTATACATCTATTTACGAGTATCGTAAATAATCAGGCCGGTAGAAATAAATATATAATACTGTTTGATTATAAACAGAATGTCTACTTAAATATCGATCAAAAATAATGTTCAAACAAATCATCTCATCTATATATATATATATATATATATATATATATATATATATATATGTATATTAATCGGACATATTTATTACATTAAACGTTATATTGTGTGTATTTGAGCAAAGCCATTTGTTTTAAACGGTATTTTATTTCGTTTAGCTGTTTGTGAAAATCCTATCCGATCGGCGTTTTATTTAAGAAATGTTCATTAATGTGCAAGCCATACATGAAATATAATACCGTTTAAAATAAACCGAGTGTCTACTTAAATATTGGCATCCACTAAAAAACAACGTTCACACACACACACACACACACACACACACACACACACACACACACACACACATATGTTTGAATATATCGATTAGTTTAATATAACCTTATTCGGTTATCATCGTATCATTTCATTATTAGAGTAAAAAATAATAAGGTTTTACAGTCGTAACCAAAATATACATTTTGCCTGGTATAGACAGACAATCCAGCTATTACTTATTTTATATATAAGAATTTATATCATATATTTTGATATACAATAATATAGCATGTATAATAATATTATACGCTCTCATCACAAAACGTATCGAGACTGGTGCTATTGTTAAGTAAGGAACTGTATTATGCCTCTAACTGTTACAGCACATTTGCATTTCAGCATTTAGAAGCGGTCCTGTCTTTTTTCCTTCAGCGGCCATTTTCTGGACGGCCGAAGGGTTATTTATTTCGTCTTTACATGATCGTTTCTTTAAACTTGCTAGAGAAGGTTCTATAAATTAGTTTAGCTTCGAAGGCTTCTTTCAACTTTTACTAAGTTAAAACTTTAAAAAAAATTAAATTTTTTTTTTTTTTAATTGGAGTAGATAGACTAAACTATCACCCGGTTCACACTCCACCCACATCTATTGAACAGGTGAACAGGTTCATCCCTTGTTTCCTGTTCAGGATGCGGTTTCCGGTTTTCTTTTTTCTAATCTTATCACTTTTTTTTTTCAATTGGAGTAGATAGACTAAGCTATCGCCCGGTTCACACTCCACCACATCTATTGAACAGGTGAAGCGGCTCATCCCTTGTTTCATGTTTAGGATGCGGTTTCCGTTTTTTTTTCCAACCTCTTATGTAGCCCCCTGCACATCAGTGGCATTATCGCCTTGCTCGGGGTGATATGATTAAAAAAAAAATAAAAATAAAATGAAAATTACAATACATATCAATTCGGTATTTAATCTCCTTCAAAGTAATCCCTTTCTGTAGTTACACTCTTCTTCCCCATTGTATCTTTTGATAGAAGCATTCTTGGAAATTTAAGTCGAACTTTACGAAATGGTATATATTGAGTTCCTTATAGTTCGCATATTTTACTAATTTAGTATATTTATGAATAGAACATTTTTTTCATATTTATTTCCATATAATTTGGTGATTGATTATATTGCATTGCATTTAGTTCTAATTGAGTCAGTTTTTAGAATGTTGTAATTCTTGTAAATATAAAAAACTTGTTAATAAATAATCTAATGAATAGTATTTCATATATTTGTTGTAATTTTCAAGAACAAAAAATGTATAAATTTATTATTAGGCTTTTTGATTTGGCACCTGCGATGTAGTTAATCTTCTTCAAAATTGTCTCATTCTGCAGTAACACTCATATCTGTCATCGTTTTCTTTTGATAGAAACATTCTTGTAACTTTTTGTGAGGTGGAATAGCGGGCATCAGCCTCATCGCATTCTCTTTTTAATGTCTTGTCTGATGTTCCTTTCTGAATGAATATGGTTGCTGTCGAACCAAGGAAATGTTCTAATTGGCTTCACAAACCATGATCAATAATGAAACCGCCGTAGTGTCGTGAGGCAGCCACACTCTACACATTTTCCTTCCAATGACTGCTATAAACTACAGAAGTGAGCGAGAACATTATAACATAGTGTACATGCGTGCCAAGGATCTTCACTCTGCAGAGATTAGCTCCGTTACAATAATGACAGCGCCAATAAGCTTTGATCAAACCTCATATATGTAATAATATATATTAAATATAGTGATAAGATTATAATTTAAAGGAATAGAAGTTTCAGCATTCAAAACTGAAGATGAGATTTTCTTTCAATTTTAAGCACATTTTTGTTTTTGCTGATAACATCAGGAAAACATTCTTTCATGAATCCAATTATTAATAGCTGTGCCAAAATTTGTGTTGGCTTCAACCACCTAATACAAATTTAAAATTAGGATGGAATATCCACATTTCCTAAAGTTTATGATTTCTTCCATCTTTCCATAAATTACAAAATCGCTTTTTAAATAAATATTTCGGAGTTTTTGTTTTCTGTGTAGCAAAATTCCATTTGTTTATATTTATTTTTATATGTAGAGGAAATAGCATAAACGAAACTAATCTGTAACCAGTGAAAATCCGCTCTCTAACAACATACACAATAAATCAGAAGATGTTCCATAGTGACACATCAAACATTTGAAAAATGCCTTCACTGCCAAAATGATTAGATGTCTACTTAATGTCTTTTATTTTTGTCATTGTTTCAAACTCAGTAATTTTTACCTCTTAGTGGTTTTATTACCTTGCTTGAAGTGAAATTATTAAAATAAAACAACATAAAAATTAAAACTAGTACATCAAAGAAGAAAGGACTGAATAAGAATACGAAATACTCCGCCCCTAAAAAGGCAACTAAAAGTTCCATATGCAGTTTCTGTATTGAAATAACGAAATATGTTTTCCAAATGCTAAGAAAAGTATTAAGAGTGAGTCAATATGTTTAGAATAGGAACATCTATTATAAAGATGTAAATTTTGAACTATTTTCTCACATAAAAGTAGTAATAGAAACATTTGAAATATTTTAATGAAAGAGGAATTTATATATAAAATTGAATAACAAGAAGATCAAAATTTCATTATCTTTCAAAATAGTGGGATAATAAAAATCGCCAGACAAAAGAAGCCATGGTTCAGCCAAACATTTTAAAAATTATCCCAACCAGGATATAAGATCGTGAGAATTTTCAAAATAGCTAAATAAATGCGTCTATAAACAAGTGCAAAATCAATCAAAATCCGAATCGATAAATTAATTTTATCTATTTTCCGATGCTGCAGTCACGGACGAAATGCAACATTTGCACGACCAGCAGACAATCCTAGAACTCTTATCCGGCCCTGATATTGAACTATTGTACACCCACCTTCCATATTGCATGTACAAATAGTTAATTTGTACTGATCCCCACTCTGTGCTGTTTTTTTAAATCATTACAAAGGTCAATATACACCCAATCAACAAATTGTTGTAGGATAAACAACTCACCCATAACCTAAACTTTCTTAACAGATACATGAATACCATTCACTTAGCGTTTGAGCAATGCAAAACTTTTTAAGGCAATAGAGAACAGTTATCATTGGGAGAAAGCGTCAAATTTTGAGACATAAAGAGAAAAAAATTTGGTGAATTTAACACTCATTTTTAGCGGTCCTGGACAAGACGCTAAACTGCATCCGGTAGCAAGGCCTCTAATTGGGAGGTCGTGAGGAGCATGGAACCACCTTTTTATTGCTGTTGTTCCCAGGTCCACCCTAACCCGGAGTATTTTTGGAAACTAAAGGACTCACAACAGAAACCCAAAGTAAAATGTAAAATCCTAGAAAAAACTACAACTTGCAACTTGCTTAACGACATCTGCCCTTTATGTTTAAATGAAAAGCTACACATTCTAAAGTACCCCAACTGTAGCGAACTATTAAACAGTAGAGATGATTTTAGCAGTATTAGGTAAACATCGCAAATATTTCTCGTTAAGATTTAAATAACGAAAATAATACCTCATCCGCACGACCCCCACAAAAAAAATGCAATATATACACATAATCAATCCACTAAATAAAAAGAACAAAAAACGCAGAAATAAAAGAAAATAAATCCCACACCACAACAACAGCAATTCTATCCACCTGCAAATAGTAGTAAATTAAAAACTATCGACACTGCATAAAAAAACAAAAAGAAACATATAACCCAATATAAAATACCTAAACTAAACGAAAAAGCGACCTGTTCAAAGCTAAGCTACCCCACACTCTTCTCCTAACCCAAACCGGCACCTCTAGAAACAAGAACGGTCGACTAGACCATTCTAAATTTCCACCCCACATTTATTTACACTGTTCTCATTAACAGCGAAGCCACTTCCACTACACTTGGGCAACAGTAAAATAAACAAACAAAAAAAAAACCCATAAACGCCAATATAAGAACTACCCAGACAAAATAAATAAGGAACCTGTCTTAAACTAAGCCATCTCTCCTAACCCATATCTCTAACGCTACAATACGGCCGATTAAATCAGAATAAGCTTCCACCCACATTTACTTAAACATCATATTACCATAAATAAACCGTTTTCACCATTTAATTTTCATTTCAAGTCTTCACCCGATGAGAAGCGCCCATAGCAGCTTCAAAACGCGAAAATCTTTGTGTAGTGATACTATGAATTTATAAAACATTGTAATAATTAGTACTATATATATATATATATATATATATATATATATATATATATATATATATTACGGTTTACATTAAACAAAAAAGTTGAAGCAAATTTTAACATAGGCATATATAAAACTGTTTTTCAGGGCCTATTGCAACATTTACTAGCAATTTAACGTAACATATTTTTTATTAATAAATGTTTATAACTTTCTTACTCAAGTATCAAATTATTTGACCGTCTTTTCTTTTAACTTATGATGACGCCCTGCTGAATTGTTTATTCTATCAGATGCGAATAATTCAAAATAATCGAGAATTTTTACCAAAATATTCTGTCTTCATGTATTTAAAGCTATAGTGTTTAATTTCTGAATCATGTAATTTAGTTTTTTTTAGGAAACCAAGGCATTATTCAAATTGTTTATTCGTTTATAAAAGAACGATTTTTGGTTTTGTATCAATATTTCGTTGTGGTTGTGGTTGTGGTTGTGGTTGTGGTTGTGGTTGTGGTTGTGGTTGTGCGTTGTGGTCCAATGGATATCGGCTCGGAACGAGAAACCGGGGAGCCGAGTTCGAATTCTAGTTGAATCCATTGTATTCACTTACAAGCAAATACCATTGGGAAAGATATTAATCCGTCTTTCCCTTCCAGTTATGGGTTAAATAGCAGGACGGATTGGGTTCCATAGCCTTGGTCGGCAACCAGTCTACCGCAGAAAGCAATGGCAACCTACAGCGAGATAATCTTCTGCCCAGTCAGTCATGTCTCTTTAGCGTGTATCACGTATGGCACTTAACTGACTGACTGATCAATATTTCAGAAACGTTTTGCATATATTTTCTGAGATTTGTATTAGATTGAGGTCATTGATGTCACAAAGACAGAACTGAATAAATAAAAATCTGAAAGGGAAATCTGTGAGAATTATGGATAAAGAACTTCCTTGAAGAATGTGACTGAGGAATATGTCTGTAGAATTCTTTCAAACAATATGAATGCCAAATTATGCTGAAGACCATGACTGCTGAATATATTCAAAAGGAATATTTGATGGATATTGCTGAAGAAATATAGTCGTGGGATATGACCAAATAATAGAAGTTAAAAATATAACTACGGAATATTAACAAGGAATATGGGGGAAGAATGTCTGAGGAATATGGCTGAAAATATACCCAGAAAATATAGGGGGTTCGAAAATCGGCTGAAGAAACGGCTAGAGAATATAGTTGGGGAATATGTCCGAAAGATATAGCTGACCAATATGTCCAAAATATGTCGGAAGAATGTTCCTACAGAATATAGCTAAAAAAGTGCGACATTGAGTTCCGAAGGCAAACTGACGTGGCCAAATTTACATTCCAGAAGCTAAGTAGAGTATTGAGAGACAAGAAAACTTTGATAGAAGAGAGTATTGGTATAACACGACCACTAACTGAGTCCAGTGAACATCCCTGATCTTAGGCCGATTCCGCCACGTTGTTGTTAGTTTCGTGTTAACCAAATTAGGACCGCCTAATGCCACTTGGTTAGAATGGTCTAGGCATGTAAGGGATTGGTATATGATAAAAACCAGATTTAAGACGACAACGACACGGTGTAGATTTTTATATATTTATACGTATCGGATAATTACAAGATTACAAGAAAGTCAATTTAAGTAACGGAAGAAATATCAGTTGGCTGGTATTTCAGTAGAATATTCGTGTTGTTTTATTTCTACAGGACGATCAGTTGGTTGCATTTGGCAATATCTCTCACTAATCGTTTTTATCTTATCTATAGCAGCAGGCGAGTTTTCAGACTGACCGTATTTCAAAATCTCTTTCCCAAACTATTCTCTCAAGACATTGCAGTCGACACACCAATTTTCATTTGTATTCTGATTTTGTTAAACAGCACCCCAACGGGTGTAGGAAAGAGGGGTGTAAAGTTTTAATTTCCCTCACTGTGGAGCTCTTACCAGCTTGAAATAAAAAGAATTACATCGACTTCCAACAGAACGGGAAGAAAACATACTCCCTGGATTTGTTTGCCTGCTCTTATCAACTGTCATGGTAATTCAGTACACAGGAAATTGTCAAGGCCACATTTCAACCTAGTGTCACACATCGTCAAAGCTTATGGACAGTTATTTTGACTTGAATTGCTTTGATGAATCCGATTAAAAATAATGTACCTAGTACACTTCGCACCTGCAATTTTCCACTTGTAAACTTTTCGGGTACTTTTCCTGACAAAAAAAAAACAAAAATCTCCAATTTTAGAGAAACCTCCTCTCATCTTGAAAATCACCTAACATTGACATCAGCCATCTAGAGAGTGGGTTACATTGGATTGCTGTGTGATGTCTGTTCATCAATATTGCAACGAATGTTGGACAATCTCATCAAAGATGAAGGAAAGAGTTGAAGTAAACAAAAGGTGTTTATACAGAAGGATGCTGAGGTACACCATGGACCTGACATGTGAGCAACAACAAAGTTTTGGAGAGAATGCAAACGAAAGGGAAACTAATAGTGAACATCAGGGAAAGGCAGCTAAAGTTCTAATGAGCAAGGAGGGCTTGGACAATTTGATACTCACAGGTCAGTTAGAGGGAAAGAAACATTGGGAGAGCAACGCAGAACATAACTCATTGCAGTGCGGGTTTTGGGTAGGGTTGTGGTACAGTGGATATCGGCTCGGAGCGAGAAGCCGGGGAGCCGAGTTCGAATTCCAGTTGAATCCATTGTATTCACTTACAAGCAAATACCCTTGGGAAAGGTATTAATCCGTCTCTTCCTTCCAGTTATGGATTAAATAGCAGGACAGATTGGGTTCTATAGCCTTGGTCGGCAACCAGTCTACCGCAGAAAGCAATGGCAACCTACTGCGGGATAATCTGCTGTTCAGTCAGTCATGTCTCTTTCGAGACATGATTGCCCAAGCGTGTATCACGTATGCCACTTAACTGACTGACTGAATAGAAGAAAGCGTGCTAAGAGACGCTAGGGATAGAAAGATGTAGAAGGCCATGATCGCCAACGTCCTGATGGGACATGGCACATAAAAAATGAAGAATATTTTAGCCGCATAAAACTGATGGATATGACTGAAATGTATTTACTGGAAAGAGAGTTGTCTATAAACAATTATTGAAAGGGAAAATATATAGACAAATATCCGCTGTCGTAAAGTTTCCATGTTTTTTCTTATATTCCTCATGCCAACAAAACTGCATAAAAAAAACGAGCAAACAATCATTGAAGAATTAAATAAAACAAGAAAAATAGTCAAATTTAGTTATGATAAACTGAAGTTTTTAAAAAAGAAAAAATGGCTACAAACAGATGAAAAGAGAAAATTATTTTGTGATAGACAAGAAAGGGAAAAGAGAATTATGAGGAAAGAAAAAAGAAAGACAAGGAACGAAAAAGAGAAAGACAAGAAAAAAAGAGAAACATGCGGAAAATAAAAGCGAAAAAGAGGAAGGAAGAAAAGAAAAAAACGATGATGAAAAATAAAAGGAAAGACGAAGACGGAAAAAGAGAATTATAAGAACGATAAATAGTAAAACGAGGAAGAAAAAAGAGAAAGACATAGCAGGAAAAGGAGAGAGAGATAAGGAAGGAAAAAAGAGGAAGAATAGAAAGAAAAATAGGAAGACGAGGAAGGAAGAAGAGAAATATGTGGGAAAAGAAAGTGAAAGGCGAGGAAGAAAAAAGAGAAATGCAAGAAATAAAGAAAGAAAAATATAAAGAAGGAAAGAAATGGAATAATGAGGAAGGAAATAAATAAGATAAATATAAAGAAGGGAAAATGAAAATACAAGGAAGAAAAAATGAAAGACGATGAAGGAGAAAGAAAAATATGCGAAAGGAAAAAGAGGAATATGAGGAAGGAAATTACAAAGAGAAGCACGAGAAAAGACAAAGAGAAATACGAGAATTTAAAAAAGAAACGTGAGGAAAGAAAAATATGAGGAACGAAAAATATGAGGAAAGAAAAAAAGAAATATGAGGATGCAAAAATGGAAATAAGAAGAAAAAAAATTGAAAGACACGGGAGGAAAAGAGAAATATGCGGAAAAAAGTAAAAGACAACGAAAAACGGGAAAAATGAGTTAGGAAGAAGAGAAAAACGAAGAATAAACACAGAAAGAGAGAAAAAAATAAGAAATATGAGATATGAGAAGGAAAAATTAATAAATATGACAAAGTTAAAAGAAAAAAACGAAGAAGAATAAAGGGAAACAAAAGGGAGAAAATAGGCTTATACGGAAGGGAAAAGAGAAAGACTAGGAAGGAAAAAGAAAAAAGAGAAAAGAAAAAGAAAATGAGTAGGAAAGAGAAAAAGAAAGACGAAGAAGGAAGAAGAGAAATATTAAGAAGAAGAAAGTGAAAGGCGAGAAAGAAAAAAAGAAATAGAAGAAGTAAAAATGTGTAATATGAGGAAGGAAATAAAAAAAAAGAAAAATATGAGGAAGGAAAAATTAAAATACGAGGTATAAAAAAGAAAAAACAAGGAAAGAAAAAAACATATGCGAATGAAAAAAAGAGAAAGATGAAGAAGGGAAAGATAAATACGAGAAATTAAAAAGAGAAACATGAGGAAGGATAGTAAGAATAATATGAGGAAAGGAAAATGAAAATACGAAAAAGAGAACGAAAGAAAAAGAGAAGATGAGTTAGGAAGAAGAGAAAGATGAGGAATAAAAATAAAAAAAGAAGAAACAAGAGAAACATGAGGAATAAAAACAGAGAAATAAGAGAAAGGAAAAAAGAGAAATATGAAAAAGAAAGAGAAAGACGAGGAAGAAGAAGAGAAAAAAACCAGGAAGGCAAAAATGAAATACGCGGAAAGAACAAGAAAAAGACGACGCTGGAAGAAGAGAACGACGAGAAAGTAAAAGAGTAAAGGCGTTGTTTTCCTAGTCAAAAATTCTTCATTTATTTATTTATTTATTTTCGAATTAGACTAAATTGCCTTGACTCGCCTGATAAAAAGTCGGGTTAGCATTTATACGAACATGGGTTAAAGAATAACAAAATAGCAACGGAAATGTATACATAAACTGGTTCACTCTGAAAATAATAAACCTGGGTAGAGATAAACAGAGAAAAAATGTCATATACATACTTAGCCAAAAGAAACGTATATCTATCTATCTATCTATCTATCTATCTATCTATCTATCTATCTCTCTCTCTCTCTCTATATATATATATATATATATATATATGAGAAAAACAATACCCAGGTATAACTTTTTTTGCCAACTTAAAGTATCATGTGGACGCCTCGATAGTTAAACAGCTGTCTTACATTCTTCAGCCTGTGCACATGACGAATTTGTGTGTTCCCTCTCTCTCTCTCTCTCACTCTCTCTTTCTCTTTCACTACATATAAATATGCACTTGTGTGTGTGTGTTTCTCTGCCTATTTGTTTGCGTGTGTGTGCGTATGTGTGTGAGTCTGTATCTATATGATAACTGCCTATTCGTTAGACGTATAGGGTCATCATAAACAGATTGACTTATAAATAAATGTTTCCACGAAATTGAAATTGACAGTGACTCGGGAAGCCGGCGAGAGACCTACAGAGTTTGCCGCAAAGAATGCAAACTAAATCCGTATTTTTTGCCCTAACATTTAGGCAGCTCAAGTGGGGGATCATTATAGCTTTCCAAATGTCTCGTGAGTTTGGAGCGGCTTTTGCAGACATTACCGCACACATGACAGGTATGCGATCTACAATAACGACTTGAGCATACATAATATGATTATATATATATATATATATTTCTAAACATATACTGTTAAATATAAGAGACAATGAATGTCTATTATGTTTTATCATGAGCCGTTCTAAACCTCATATTTTAGATTTAGTTTCAGTCGAAAATAAAGACATAAATTCTCCAACATTTGGATAATTATTTATTAAATTTGTTCTAATTTTTCGGCTCACATGAGTCATCTTCAGAGAGGTTACAAGGACGTTAACACAAAAACATCCACCATCAGCGACAATTTCCTCTTGTGTTGACATAAAACTCCACTAAACAACGGCAAGAGTTACCAAAAATAGTTATCAATATAGTGTATCAATTTACATGCTCGTTCAGAGATTGTATCTCTGGTACTAATAATAAACCCACTCGTAGACTTACCTGTCAGCTTTCTGATCAGAGTACAATTAAACAACATTTCTCAGGAAAACATAACCATGTACGTAATATCAGACAGATTTTAGTCAACAATACAATAATCCTAACTCATACACACAGTAAAAGAACCTTCAGATATTGAAGGCCATCTACATTAAATCCAAACAATCCACACTTAATAAAATCACTTTTAAATCTGGTCATAGCACATTACATTGCATTTGAATCGATGGTTCTGTTGTCATTTCGAGCTATTACGCGGTGTGACGTCATAGAACCGCACTACAAATTTCCGCACTACGTTTGCTATTTCTATAATTGTTGCTTGTCTGCTTCACCTCTGCCACTAATTCCGTCCAAGTCTCGCAGCTTTGCCCTCTCGGTAATTCCGATCCTGCTGTCGTTTCTATTAATATCTGTCTTCACTCTCACTCATCCCAGAAGCCTCCTACCAACAGAATTTTCTACTGCTACCAAACAGTAGACTGGGATTTGTTCCGTGATTTTCTATGCGACGTCTCTTAGGAAAAAGTGTTTAGTCTCCCCGTTGAGGACTGTGCCTCTGAGGTGTCTTCCTGGGTGAAAACTAGTATCGCTACTATCATACCGATCAGGACGTTCCGTCCCAAAACACATTCGTCACCCTGGTGCTCTCCTGCCTGCTCGGCTGACATTGTTCACAGGAACAACTTCTTCAGCTATTTCGAAACAACGCGTCTGACTATAATAAGGGTCTATTTGTCTCTGCCGGTAACAAGTGTAAGAGGATCTTGAATGACGCTACGCTGTTGTTTGCTGGGAGAATGAGGTAGCACATAGCTGCATGCAAGTTCGGCTCCAAAGAATATTGGCGGCTCTGCAAACGTGCGCTGTACAACAGCAAATCCTCCATCCCTATCTTAATCAATAAGTTTTAGGTCCTCACGGCATCTGTGGAAAAAGCCGAGTGCATTCCTAGGAAATTCTCATTCAACTTCATATTTGACTCATCTTCCCTCTTAGAACTGAGGTTCAACTGAGATGTGTGCACATAACCCACTCTCTGGTATCTAACATAATTTCAAAACTTGACCTCCATAAGGCGAGCGGTGGCGACAGAATACCTTCTTGTCTTGAAGAAATGTAGCCCTGAACTCTCCTCTGTTCTCTCTAAACTCTCTAATTACTGTCTATCTGCTTCCTCTTTTCCTGTCTGCTGGAAGTCCGATTCTCTACTTCCTGTATTTAAGAAGTCAAGGGAACCCTAGGACTCTTCAAGTTATCGCCTTATCAGCCTCCTACCAATTTCCGGAAAAGTGTTCGAGGCTATCATCAATGCTGAAATAGTTCAACATCACACCGCCCATAAACTATTTTCTGACAGACAGTATGGCTTCTGCTTTGCAAGTTCTACTGCCGATGTGCTAACAACCATCACCGAGTACATATACCAGATCCTCGATAAGTCCGGCGAAGCTCAAGTCATTGCCCTGGATATATCCAAAGCAGTTAGTACGGTCTGTCACGCAGGTCTTCTGCGCAAGCAACAGGGTTATAGTATCACTGGACGCATGTTTGATTTGATTCAATCTTTCTTATCAAACCGCATAGTGAAGATCGTCTTGAACGGGCATAACTTCACATTCTACCACAGGAACGCTAGTGTACCCATGGGTTCTATCCTAGGCCCGACGCACTTTCTGATCTTCATAAATGAACTTCATGACGTGAGCAAATTCCAAGTAGGTATCTTCGCAGATGACACACGTATTTACTTCCGCCAAAGATATCCTCGCTGCTGATCTCGAGACGGACCTTCACTGTGGCTTGTAAATTTTAATGCTTCTAAAACAGAGCTGTTGACTGTTAGCCACCACAGGCAGCCCCACCTACTCCTCATAAGAAAAAGCATCTCCTCGGTCTCACCCTCTCTTCCGACCTCAAGTGGGACCATTGGATTGAATCAATAGCTAAATCCACTGCTAGGAAGGTTGAGTTATATGTCGGTCCAGGAATTTGTACCGCCTGAGTCTATGTTGCACATATACTAATCAACCATTCGACCGTGCATTGAATATTGCTGTCATATTTGGTCGGGTTCATCACAGGGTTCACGACATAGCCCAAAAAAGAATCTGGAATGTGATCAGTCCCGAACTGGGAGCTCGACTCCAGTCACTTTTGGCGGTATGTGGCTTCCCTCTGTTTCTTCTACAAATATTTTCACGGTTTCTACTCCGACGAGCTTAGCTCACTGATGGCTCTTCCACAATAATTTACTCTAGAATCTAGACTGTTAAAAAAGAATTTTGTTCTTTTTCCTTTGTTGCTCTACCATCGCAACTGTGTTCACACCAATATTCCCAACATTCTCTTGCCTTTTCTCCAATACCCCCTGCAACCAGTTCGTCTTTCTGGTCGCTATCCACCTGCTTAAACTTTCACTCTTCTTTTATGTAGCCAAGTGCACACCAATGGTTGATATTTTTTGTTAACGTCCCTGCAACCACTCTGAAGATGGCTCATGTGAGCCGAAAACTTAGAAACAGCATATTAAAAATATATCGAGATGTTTGACAACTTTTATCTTTATTTCCAGAAGAAATTAAAGCCAAAACACGATGTTTAGAACGGCTCAATATTAAACATAATAGACATTCATTGTCTATTATATTTAACAATATATGCTTAGATAATAATTTCTTGGAATATCTGAAAAGATATTTTTAGCTATTGAAATATTTGTAAAGATTCAACACACCTAAGTACCTATTTAACCCTAGCTTGTGTGTATTTAATTTTAAAATCTAGTATTTTTCTTTCTTTCTGAGTGTGTATGTAGAACTAAAATTGGAGTCTATTAGTAAACATTTGCAATTTTCTAAAGTATGATCACGTTGATTAAAATGGGCTGCAATTGGGGAATTTTTATCTAAAACAAACAGACTTTCTCTACGGACGTGCAGCATGTTGTGAACAAACACACCACGTGATGTAAACACAAAAAAAATATTCGGACGCTATCGTGAAATACGTTCCTAATTCAAATTTAAAAATCACTTGTTTCTGATGAAGGACCGAGGGTAGTCTGAAATAAAAATACAATAATAAAAATAAATAAATACTGTCCCAAAAAAAGTACATTTTTAAATTCAAAACTTTTTATTAATATTCTTTCCTATACATATTAAGACAGTATACGCGGATCATCACTATATATATATATATATATATATATATATATATATATATATATATATATATGTTCTTTTACATTTATATTTTTTCCAATTGTAATAACGTTTTTGTGCTGAAGTCTTTTACAAGCCCTTTGGAGTTGTAGTACATAGCGAAGTATATATATATATATATATATATATATATAGAGAGAGAGAGAGAGAGAGAGAAAGAGAGAGAGAGTGAGAAAGAGAGAGAGGGTGAGAGATTTAATGTTGAATTTAACGTGTAATTAATAATTAAGATATTGCAAAAAAAACCTAGTCTTTGTCTTTTAGAATTTCCATTCACTACGAAAAGATAATTATTCATATTTTCTCACGACTTGCCTGTTAGCAGACAAAAGACGTAAATATGTGAACAAAGCTGTTTTTACTGAAGGTAAGACTACTAATGATGTTAGAAATTGAATGGGGCTTTCTATAGAATTATTTATATCACCAGACATCAGCATCTCACTCTTCCCGATAACAGATTGTAGATGGTTATATTTTTTTCTGTAAACTTTTGCGCTATTCACTTTACTTTTGTTATTTGTATTCGTCGGTGAGTTCTTTTGTAGCGAACGATTTTTACTTGAATTTTCAGTGCTTTTTTTTGCGGTTTCAATATTTTCCTCCCACACTTTTCTCTCTCTATTTTATCCTATCGCATTTTATTCTTCTTTCTGTGCCGTGTCCCTTCAGAACGTAGACGATTACGGATTTCCACTTGACTCTGTCTCTTGTCGCTCTCGATATTTTTTGCAGCTTTTTGGCGTTCATTTTTCGTTATTAATTTTCTGTGTAAGATATATTACAGTTTTTATTTTTTTATTTTTTTATTTTTGGTTCCGTTCACTGTCTTTTTTACTTTTTTGGATAATTCCTTCCGTTTCTTTCTGCATTGCACAATATTTTCCCCTCCTCTTTCCTTCCTTCCTTCTTTTCGTCCTTCATTCTTTCTTTCCTTGAATCCTTCCTTCTTTCCTTCTTTTCTTCCTTCCTTTCTTTCTTCCTTCCTTCTAATTCATCTCTTTAGTTTTCCTCCAATTTATACTCTTTCTGTTCTATTTCCTTTCTCTTCTTAGACAAACATTTCTTTCTTCCTTTCTTTTTACTCCTTCCTTTTATTATTCCTTCCTCTTGAAGCTCTTTTTCTCTTCCTTCTTTCCTCTTTTTATTCATTTATTTTTGTTTTCTCCTCTTTTTACTTCTTTGTTTTTTCATTCATTCTACTTTTAATTCCTTCTTTTTTTCCCGTTTTACTCATTCATCCATTTTCTTTTTGCTCCTTGTTTTCTTTCTTCTTTTCAATTTCTATTCTTTGTTTTCATCCTTCATTTATTCCTTCTTTCCTTTTTATTTTTTTCTGTCATTTTTATTTTACTCAATATTTTTACATTTGTTTTTGTTCTCCTTTTTTGTTCTTTTCTTTTCACATTATATTCCTTCTTTATTCTTTCCTTTCTCTTTTGACTCTTTTTATTCTAATTTTTATTTTTTTTCTCCTCTTTCTTTTTTGTACCCCGTCCACTTTTTTTGCTTGTCTTCTTCTCTTTCTTCTCTTTCTCTTTTTGTGCCTTTTTCTTTTATTAAAATTTTAATGCTTTGTTTCTCTCATTTTTTACTCCTTCTTTTATGAAATGCTTCCTTGTTTTACTCATTATTTTCTGTCTTTTTTCCTCTTTTTAATCCTTCTTTTCTTCCTTTCTTTCTCTTTATAACCGCTCTCTTTTTCATTGTTTTTGTCTTTGTACCCACTTTCCTGGTACACAGATTTTAACGCTTTCTTCTTTCCTTTCCTTCATTCCTTCTTTTTTCCCCTCTCTATTTTTCATTCTTTTTGTATTTGCACCCTCTTTCTTGTTACACAGACTTTAGCGCTTTCTTCCTTCCTTTCATTCCTTTCCTTCCTTCCTTCCTTTATTTTTCCTTCCTTCCTTCTTTTTTCCCTCTCTATTTTTCATCCTTTTTGTCTTTGCTCCCACTTTTCTGTTACACAGGTTGTAGCGCTTCTTTTCTTCCTGCCTTCCTTCCTTCCTTCTATTTTACCCTCTCTATTTTTCTTTTTTTTTTTGTCTTTTCATCCACTTTCCTGTTACACAGATTTTAGCGGAACCTTCCTTCCTTCCTTCCTTCCTTCCTTCCTTCCTTCCTTCGTTTTCTTTTTCACATCATTCCTCTTTTGTACATCATTTATTATTATTTTTTACTTTTTTCCCCTTATTTTTAAGTATTTCACCCCAAGCAAGGCGTTAATGTCACTGATGTGCAGGGGTTACATTAGAGAGTTTCCTTCATATTTATTCATTATTTTCTTCCTATCTTCGTATATTTTCCTCATTTGTTTCATCGTTCTTCATTTAACTGATTCTTTCCTTCTTCTTCCCCCTTCAACTTTTTACACGTTTCTGTCTCCCTTCAACATTTTACTACTTCTTTTCTTTCATTTTTCCTCTTTTTACTCCCACTTTTATTCCTTCCTTCTTCTTTTTACTCTTTCTTTTCATTATTCTGTTGTTACATTTCTAATTTTCTTTCCTTTGCTTATTACTCCTTTTTTTCCTGTCTTGTTCATTTTGCTGCTTCTTTTTCTATCTTCCTTTTTTTTTTTTACTCCTTCATTTTTTCTTACATCATTTTTTTACTCTCTCTATTCATCTGTAATTTACTTCTTATTTTCTTTCGTCCTTCTTTTTACTGTTTCTTTTCTCTCATGCTCTTCTTTTTACACGTTTTCTGTCTCCCTTCCACTTTTTAATTATACTTTTCTTTCTTTCATTCACGTTATATCCTTTCTTTTTATTTTTCGTTCCTCTTTTTACTTACTTCTTTCCTTCCTATCTTTATGTCTGTTCTTTATTCATTTCTCTTTTTCTCGTTCGATTTTCTTACATCTTCTTCTTCTTCTATGTGCCCTGTCCCTTCAGAACGTAGGCGATCATGGCTCTCCACGTCTCCCTATCCCTTGTGGCTCTTAGTATGTTTGCTCCTGTTGCTCCTGGCAACCCCCGTTCCGTCATCCATCTGATCAGGCCCTGCAAATATGTTCTCCGCTACCTTCCTCTGTGTCTCCTTCCTTCTATCTGACCAGTCAGTATCAGGTTCTCCAGGCTCTCCTTCCTCATTGCATGTCTCAGGAACTTCAGTTGTCTCTTCCTGATGCTCAGCATCAATTTCCTTTTTGTTGCCATTCTTTCTAACACCTCGTCGTTGCTTGTATGCTCAGTCCACGATATCAGTAGCATCCTTCTGTAGAACCACATTTCGGCCGCTTCCAGTTTTGTCCTCATTTTCGATGATATTGTCCAGCATTCACTGCCGTATTGAAGAACAGACATCACATAGCAGTCTAGCACTCTTTTCTTCGTTTCTATTGAGATTTTCCTGTGTGTTAGTATTTTGCTCATCTTCTGGAACGCGTCCTTTGCCATGCCAATTCGCCTTCGGATCTCCGTGTCGCACTTTCCATCTCCTGTTAGAACACTTCCTAGGTACTTAAATTCTTGGACTTGTTTGATTCTGTTATCCCCTACCTGTATTTGGCATTTTGGGTTGTATCTTTTGTTGATGACCATGCACTCAGTTTTCTTAAAGTTTATTTGTAGTCCTTTCTTGTCACTCTCCACTGCTACTTTCTGTATGAGATCTTGCAGTTACATACTTTGTTTTAACACACTTTTGTCTGCCTTCCGCATTCCCATTTTATCGTTTTGCTAATCATTTCCTTTTTTCTTTCATCTTTTCTTTTCTTCTGATATGCATCCTCTTTTTAAAACTTATTCATTCTTCCTTCCTCTGTTTCTCCTTCCGTTCTTCCATCTTTTCTTTCTTCTTCATTATACTGTCCTTTTCTTCATTTTCGCTTTTCTTTACTGTTTTCTTCCTGCTTTTCTTCTTTTCTCTATTTACTCCTTCGTTTCTTTCTTCCTTCCTTTTTACCCTCTCTATTTTTCATTGTTTTAGTCTTTGCATTCTCTTTCCTCTCACACAGATTTAGCGCTTCCTTCCTTCCTTCCTTCGTTTCTTTTTTACTCTGTTTCTGTCTTCATTTCTCTTTTCAGTTCTTTTTCTCTTTCTTTTTCTCTTTCCTTTTTCCTTTCATCATCGTATCTCTCATTTTCTTCTTTCCTCCCTCTTTTTAATTTTCATTTTCTCTCTAACTTTTTTATTATTCCTGCTTTTCTTCCTTCATTCCTCTATTTATTCTTTTTTTCTTACTCTTTTTTACTCTTTCTAGTCTTACTTTTTTCCTTTTAATATAACTTTTATGTATCATTTTTTACTGTTTCCTTCCTTCCTTCCTTCTATTTTACCCTCTCTATTTTTCTTTCTTTTTGTTTTTTCACCCACTTTCAAAAACGTTCTTTTCTGTCTACCTTATTCTTTATACTCCTTGTAGTCACTGTCCTCATTTTTCCCTCTTTTTCTTCTTCCTTTATTTTCCCCTTCTTTTCTTCCTCCTTTTACACTTTCTATTCTTTATTCTTTCTTATTTATACTCCTCCTTTCCTTCTTCTGTTTAATTCTTTTTTTTCCTTCGACTTCTATTATTTTCATTTTTCACGCTTTCTTATTTTACTCCTTCTATTTTTCCTCCTTTTTCATTTTACATCTTCTTTTCTTTTTACCCATTTTCTGTCTTTCTCAAGTGACCCATTCTTTTCTTGCTTCATTCTCTGTTTAATTTTTTCTTTTTCCTTCCTTCCTTCCTTTCTTTCTTTCCTTCCTCTTTTTTCCTGTGAGTATTCTCTCTTCCTTTCTCTTTTTAATCTTACTTTTTATTGTTTCTTCCTCTTCTCACCCCTTCTATTCTTCTTTATTTATCCCTTCTTTTCTTCATTCTTCCTTCTTTTTACTCCGTCTTCTCTTATTTCCATCCTCTGTTTATTCCGTTTCTGTTTTCTGTCCACTTTTGACACATTCTTTATTTCTCCTTTACTCACTTTACCTATTTAATTCTCCTTCTTTTATTCCATTCTTTCTCTCTTTAATCTTTCACTTCTCCTTCTTTCTCTTTCTTTCTCTCTTTAATCTTTCACTTCTCCTTCTTTTTCTTTCTCTCTTTAATCTTTCACTCCTCCTTCTTTCTCTTTCTTTCTCTCTTTAATCTTTCACTTCTCCTTCTTTCTCTTTCTTTCTCTCTTTAATCTTTCACTTCTCCTTCTTTTCTCTTTCTTTCTCTCTTTAATCTTTCACTTCTCCTTCTTTCTCTTTCTGTCTCTCTTTAATCTTTCACTCCTCCTTCTTTCTCTTTCTTTCTCTCTTTAATCTTTCACTTCTCCTTCTTTCTCTTTCTTTCTCTCTTTAATCTTTCACTTCTCCTTCTTTCTCTTTCTTTCTCTCTTTAATCTTTCACTTCTCCTTCTTTCTCTTTCTGTCTCTCTTTAATCTTTCACTTCTCCTTCTTTCTCTTTCTTTCTCTCTTTAATCTTTCACTTCTCCTTCTTTCTCTTTCTGTCTCTCTTTAATCTTTCACTTCTCCTTCTTTCTCTTTCTGTCTCTCTTTAATCTTTCACTTCTCCTTCTTTCTCTTTCTTTCTCTCTTTATCTTTCACTTCTCCTTCTTTCTCTTTCTGTCTCTCTTTAATCTTTCACTTCTCCTTCTTTCTCTTTCTGTCTCTCTTTAATCTTTCACTTCTCTTTTTTTACTGTTTTTTTCTCTCCTTTTGTTTCTACTCTTTTTTCTTTATTCTTTCCGATTTTTACTTCCATCTGGTCTTCGTTCCTCGTTATACTCCTTCTTTTAAGATTCCTTCCTATTTTAGTCATTTTTTTCTTTTTCCCTCTTTGTACTCCTTCTATCTTTCTGCCTTCTTCTTTTTAGTCCTTCTTTTGTTTCTCTTTTCCACTGTTTACTCATTTTCTTCATCCTCTTTGTTTTTTACTTTTTTCTTACTCTTAATAATTATTTTATTTCTGTTTTCTCCTTCTTTTTTTGTTTTCTTTCCTCTTTTTACTCTTTCTTTCTTTGCTTTTCTGTCGAACTCATTTTACTCTTTTTTCTACTTTCCTTGTTTTACTTCTTTCTTCTCTCTCTTCCTTCCTTCCTTCCTCTGTTTTCTTCTTCTTTTATGTTTTCGTCCTTCATTTATCTTTTTCTTTCTTTATATATATTTTTGTTGCAAATAATATTTCTTCTTTCTTTCTCTACACATTTTCTTTTTCATGTAAATCTTGCTTTGTCTATGATATATGTTTTTTTGACTTTTTACACCTTTTCTTTTTTTGTTTCTTTCTGAATTTATTCCTTCTCTTATTTTCTCGTGAAACAAAGTCCATTTTTTGGTTTGGCATTTAAATCTTTTAGTTTAAATTTTAATTCCTTATCATTAATTCTTTCATTTCTCGTTCTTTTATTTTTTACTTGTTTCTTTCTTCTACAGTTTTTAGACTGATATAATTGTTTTCTTTCTTTTTGTTTCTTTTAGTTACTGTTTTAATTCATTTCTTTGCTGGTACCTTTTCTCCGAACATTGATCTAATTCCTTACTTCTTGTATTTTCATCGTTTCTTTTAGCGGTCCCATATTTTTTGTCTTCATTAAAATTCTGTTTTTAATTTCTTTTTTACACTTTCATTTTCTAATACTGTGGTTGTTAGTTTTATGGGATCCTTTCCTTCCTGACTAAAGTTTTATCCATCTCATCTTATTACATAAATAAAAAAAAAATTCGTTCTTTTGAATTAAGAGTATTCACGAATACGATAAATACACATGCGCATGCGCAAGGACCATACATATTTTTAAGTTCAGCCATTTTCTTTTTCTCTTTTGCAATGTCGCGAATTTATTGGCATATTTTATTGCAGGCTTTGCTTTCTGTACTTCGCCTTCTTTCTTTAATAATATTGCTCCATATTGAAAAAATATAAAAAATAAAAAAAATAAACATGTAAATCAATATCTATAAAGTTCTGCTGACTTCTGCAAAATTAAAATTTTTCGTGCACCTTCCTAGATTGTGCTAAAAACTTATTTCCCCACAGAACGGAACCAGACATCGTAGTCACTATAACAGCAACGGTGGCCCTTCCCAGATTCAAAATCCATTTTCAACTTGATGATATTGGAAGACCATTCCTTTATTTTCATCTCAATCCCGGTGAACGAAGCCTAACCAAAGAAGCACTGATTGAACGGATGGAACACCACTGGGATTTTCAGAAATGGCGGAAATTGAACAGATGACATTTATCGCATGAAAAGTCAATTACCAAACACGCAATAAAAACCCCGGTTACGCCATATTGACATCTACTGCTCATATGCTGTGGCTTCTGCCTGCTTACAGTGCAGTGTATGCTGGCAATTAGGAGAAACGAAATATATGAAAAAAATAAAAAATTAAAGATATTTTAAAGATTCCCAGGCTATATTAAATGTCTTTGTTCATTGAAAAGTTTTGGGGGAAAAAGTGAAATTTAATAAATGTAAATGAATAAATGTTTGCAAAATATTAAAGAAAATATATATGAAACATCTGAAAAAATATAAGGAAGATTAATTATAAAATTGTACAAAGATAATAAAATTAATACGCATTAATGCATACGTTTATGTATGCAAATATATATTGGGCTGGCTGAAAGTTTATGCCGACTTCAGTTTTTCATATTACAATACGTTAGAATACGTTGAATATATTGACATATACAGGGTGTTGATAATATTCGTGTGCACTTTAAAAACAAATTATAAATTTGTTTGTATTTGCGATAGAAATAATTTGTAAAAAGTATTATAAAGAAGTAAAACTTTATTTTGTAACGTTTCATTAAAATTTATTTAAGATTCGTCGCTGATACATGACCATCCAGACCGTGGCTTATCATGAGCAGAGCATGTCTCTTTAATTTTTTTATCCATTTAGTGTTCCTATGAGGTGGTTTTCTATTGTATTTATTTCTAAACTTTCACTAAACAGTAATAGTAGATTTCAGTTCAGTCAACCAAATGACACAGTTTACTTTTTCCTCAGTTGAATCCATTAATCAAATTGATTCTGAAAAAAAGAAAATATTTTTTTACTTATCTAAAAATTGTAGCAACTTTTGTGGTAAAGTATTATTCAATGACTATAATTAAAACTATGTACAATAAAATTTATAACATTTTTTTTAGATATTATTTCTATCACAAATACAAATAAAGTAATAATTTTTTTACGGTGCACATGGACTTTTTGGACACTCTGTATAATATGCTTACATTTCCGATTAAGGAACACTTCAATCTCTCTCTTGTGAACGAAAGCTTAAAATATCTAACTCAGGCAATTTTTTTTTTTTTTTATAAGCGTTTCACCCCGAGCAAGGCATGTCACTGCCACTACTGTGCAGGGGGCTACGTAGAGTGAAGAAAGGCTGATTAAATATAGGAAATAACAGAGGGTGGGTGATAGGCGGGTGAGGATACCGAGAATGAGGGTTGGGTAGATGAGAGTGTTATGAGAATAGTTGGGAGTTAGTGTGATAGGAGGTGTCTATTGACCCTACATTTAAACACCTGGAGATTGTAACTGTCGGGAAAGCAGACTTGTGGAAGGGAGTTCCACAGGCGGGAAGCGCGAGAAAAGAAGCTGTTGGAGTAGAATTTACGGTTACATCTTATTTGTTTAACTGTAAAAGGGTGGGACCTAGTTGCTAATCTAGTATATTCCATCAGTATGAAAATCGAAGATTATAATGTCCATTTTTGATATTTGATAGAGTATTTTTATACATCTAAAGGCAAAATGCCTCACAAACAACAAAAAATATGTGCTGTTTATGGAGAAGGTGCTTTAGCTGACAGAAACTTACGGAAGTGGTTCACTAAATTTAAAGTTGGTGATTGTAGCCTAATTCATGAAAAACGGTCAGGTAGACGCCCCCACTACAGATGATGACCAAATAAATTTATTGATTGAGATTATCCCGTATTACACAACACGTGAATTGGAAGGAGCATTCAATTTATCGAAATTCAATATCTTAGTGAAACTTGATTAAATTGTTACAATGTTTGGGTACCCCATGACCTGAGTAAAAAAAAATTGAATCGAATATCTGTTTGTGATTTACTGTGTAAACGCAACCAAAATGCACCTCTTTTAAAAACAAATTTTGAGGGGATGGTGAGAAACGCATAATTTACAGCAATGTTCAGAAAAAAGGATCACAGGCTAAGCGACATGAACCAATTTTAGCCACACCAAATGCAGATTTTAATCATAAGAAAGTCGTGCAGTAAATCTGGTGGGATTAGAAAAGATCCTATACAATGAGCTACTGCAAAGAAACCAGGCAATTCATTCTGAGAAGTAATTGCTCGCAACGAGACAAATTAAAGGCAGCAATTCAAGAAAACCTCCAGAATTGGCGAACTGGGAAGTTTTTGTTTTCCAGTAGGAAAATGTCAAGATGCATGTTTTATTTGACGAGAAGGCAAAAATTGTTTGCAGCTTGGCTGGAATGGGTTAGCCGACCCGCCATACATATCAGATATTGCTTCTTCGGATTTTCATTTATTCAGGTCTTTTCAAAATAATCTCGATGGTAAATATTTTAATTCTTGACATAAAATCACTGTATTGGGTTCTCTGCCGAGAAACTATCAGCATTCTAAGAAGATTGAATATTTATTTTGAAGATAAAAAATAAAGAACGGTTGTGCAACAAAATAGTTCATATTTAGTTGAATAAATATTTAATGGCATAAGTTTTTTTGTTTTAATTTCCTTTAGAATCGAACTTTCCGAACCGAACATATGTATATATATATATATATATATATATATATATATATATATATATATATAGAATAAGTAAAGAACATGTAGGAAAATGTGTCTTTAATCTGAAATGTTTCAATTTAAGAAGCTTCTTTAGAGATTTAAAATAGGTACCTGGTTAAGTACAAGAAACGACTGACGGGTAAACTGTGAAAATAAGGAAGTGAGTAAGAAAAATAGAGTTAATAATAATAATAAGATTGCTTGATGTTTGTCGAGGGACGTCTCAATTAATTTTTCTGTATGCGACCGTCTTCTAGTTCTGTCTTTTTATTTCGTTTGCTGGGGCTCCGAACAGGTCATTGGGAATTCACTCCCGGGTGTGATTCTGGCCTTTCCATTGGACGACAAACAAACTTCGCGTCGACTTACGAAAAGGTTCCCTAAAAGAAATTTGTTTTTGATAATTATAGATTAGTTAATTTTTTTTTAGATGTGACCTCGTTTTCTATTAGACGAAAATCATTTCGAATAGAGGTGCTAAATTTCCCGAGATTGTGTGTAGTAAACAAAGTTTGTAACATCGAGAAAATCTATTTATTTTCCTCACAAAATCAATGTTTCAATGATTAGCATTTGAATTTTTAAAATCTATAATTTTTGTTCGCTACAGATTAAAGATACTTTTTTTACTTATTCTATTCATCTTGTCTGATTCCGATCCATATATTCAACTTATATATATATATATATATATATATATATATATGTGTGTGTGTGTGTGTGTGTGTGTGTGTGTGTGTGTGTGTGTGTGTGTGCTAGTGATTAGTATGAAAAGGAACACATTATATTAGAAGTTTAACCTGACATGCGTCTAGAGTAGAAGTGAACAGAGGGTAATCTTTCTAAGAAGCTTGGTAAACGGGTAACAGAACATAGTTTAGGAGGGATATAAAAAAGAAACCACAAAAATAAGGATAACCATGCCCATCAACTTTCTGAAGGGATATCAATGATAAATAAAGAATAATCTGTGATTTAAAACATACCTTGCTACTTCTTGCTTTTCCCCTTTGTAAAAATTCACTTCGTTTGTTTCAGTTAAGGAATGGATGATAATAATATCAACTGTCTGATAAAGACTTTTGCGTCGCTGTCATCAATGTGATGGAAGAGCTTGGAAGAATTTTCTCCAATTTATATTTCCTTATTATGGGCATTATTATATACATGATATAATAACACCATCTTTCACTTACTGAATGGATTAACGGAGAGGAAACGGAATGACAAACATTGGTTTGTTATCAGAGAGATTTTTATACTTCATACGCAAAACTATATATACATATTTACACGTTCCCCACGCAGAGATACATTTATCACATACTAGCTTATTAGCCCGGCGTTGCTCGGGTGTAATGAAAACTTTAAAACTAATCCATGGTCCAGGAGCTCAGGCGTTTTGGACGTTAGCACGAAACACTAAAAAGCAATAGTTGTTTCCAGTAAAAGCGAAACCGAAGACTAAAAGAAAAATGAATGGATGTAAGTCAAATTTTAATTTCCTGGTATCGATATCAAATAAGTGTTTTTCGTTTTAAACTGAATTTTGAAGGCAAAATATGTCCCCTGAGTAAATGGTATCATGGCTGAGACTAAGAACTACAATTATACTTACTTAGAGCCAAACTCGATGCAAAAACTAAAATAAAAGAACTGAAAAAATACACACATACAGGCAGATAAACAGACACACTCACAAACATCTTGCCTTTTGTATTTATATATATTATCGATTTTCTATACTATTGTACGAAACGCAACCTTGAAATTTCTGCATATCGTTTCTTATGTGTTTGTCTATGAGTGTATCAAATTTGATTAAAATCGGACCACTCCTTCTATAACCCGATTTTTTTGATTATCGATTTTCGATATTTATCTGGGGTACCTCGACACAAAACCTAGTTAAGAACACTCACAGACGCTTATAGTACAACTGTGTAAAGTTTCAAGAAAATCGGTTTAGCCGTTTCGGGGTCTATAGGTAACGGACACACACACACACAGACAAAGTTCCATTTATAAATAAGTTTAGATAGATTTAGATGTGCTGTTCAGTAAACATGTTTTAAATTGGCTCCGGGGCGATGTGGGTTTAGTGGTCCAAGAAATATAAGACAGCGGACAGTGGTTTTCAGAAATAAATAGTCCAATATCATACACACATAAAACAGAGAGTTGTCTTATCGGTGAGGTTAAAAACATATTCTTATTAATATTATAAATCATAGAAATGTTATTATGTACCACAAAAACTTTTATTAGCACAAGCATTCCATATCAAATATTAATCATTTATTTATCTACCTGCAATCTTTGCGAAATATTTTATCCTTTCTTCCCGTTTTCCTCGTTTCCTCACTTCTCGTTTTTTTTCTAATTTGCCAGACTTCTGATGCTGATGGAAGTAGTTAATCATACTTTCTACTTAATTGACGCTGTTTCGGGTGTATTCAAGTGACGGTCATACGCCAGAACTTCACCGAGAACGATTTTATGCGTTATTTAAATCCTTGATTATATTGCGTTAAACGCGTAAAATTATCAACGACTACCAAAGGGACTTCATTCCTTGCAACCTTTACATGGTTTAAATTTGACAGATGAATAAAGTTAGAAACCTCTAAAAAAATCCGCAAACATATTTTAAATTTTTATCTTTAAGAATGATAAAATTAATAAAATGGGTGTTTTTTTTTTCATTTAGGAATAATGAGTCAGGCTAAAATTTATATGTAGCAATATATATATTAATTATTTATTTATTTACGTGCAATCGTTGCGAAATATTTGATCATTTCTAACCCGTTTTTTCTTTTCCTCACTTCTCGTTTATTTTCTGATTTGCCGGACTTCCAATGCTGACCCATCCCACTTAGAGGCACTGCTCTGCTTAATATTGTTGCTTACAGCCGACATAAATATTTAATCATACTTTCTACTTAATTGACGCTGTTGAGGGTTTATTCAAGTGAAGAACTTCACCGAAAGAAGTTCACTGGCAGAACTTCACCGAAAACTATTTTATGGCTTTTTAAAATCCTTGATTATATTGCGTTAAACATGTGAAATTATCAACGATAACATAAAAGACATAATTCCTTGCAATCTTTACATGGTTCCATTTTGACAAATTAATAAATCGCTAGAAAAATTCGCAAACTTTTTTTTAAATTTTTATCTGTAAGAATGATAAAATTAATAAAATGGGTGTTTTGTTTTTTCATTTAGGAATAATGAGTCAATCTACAAATTATATATTACAATATATATATATATATATATATATATATATATATATATTGTAATATTAATCATTTATTTCTCTACCTGCAATCTTTGGTAAATATTTTATCTTTTCTTCCCGTTTTTCTCGTTTCCTCACTTCTCCTTCATTTTCCGCTTTGCCGGACTTCCAATGCTGACCGATCCCACTTAGAGGCACTTCTCGGCGTATTATTATTGCTTACAGCCGACACAAGTATTTAATCATACGTTCTACTCAATTGATGATTGCTCATTTTTAGTCATTCATGTTCCAACATGTTAGAACACGTCAAATCTATCCTGAAATGATATTAGTAAATAATATGTTTACATTTCCGATTAGAACACTCTTCAAATTATCTCTTGAGAAAAAGATGTTTAAAATTTCTTAATTCATGCCAATTTGTCATCCTTTTTTGAAATCGTTTCACCCTAAGCAAGGTGGTACTGCCAGTGATGCGCAGAAGGCTACATAAGAGTAAAAGTTTAAACTAGAAGAGAGTGAAGAGAAAGACGAACCAGTTACAGGTGGTGTCGGAGAAATGGCAAGAGAAGGATTGGAACACAGATGTGAAGACAGTTGCTGAGGTAGAAAGAAAGGAAAAAAACAAGATATACAGGGTGATGTAGAAAGAACTGAAATTAAGTTGATAAGAGATGGGTATTGACATTGCATTTAAATTGCTGGAGGTTGTAGCAGTAAGGAAATCAAGTATATTGAAGGGATTTGCACAGGTAGGAAATGCAAGAAAAAAGCTAATGGAGTAAATTGTCGACTGCATTTAGTTTATCTATCTGTAAATGGGTGGGACATTGTTTCCAGTCTAGTTACCCGAGTAAATTCTTGTGGAGGGGGCACAAGAGACCCAAGTTCGTCAGAGCCGAAGCCATGAAAATATTTGTAGAATAGACAAAGGGAAGCCATATACCGGCTGTGAGAAAGTGGCTAGTGTCAAGCAGCCAAGTCTGACCTATCACATTATAGATTCTCCTTTGGAGCCTGTCGAGAACAATGAGATGAACAGCAGTGGCCCCTGACCATATATGACAGCAGTATTCTATGCACGGACTATAAAAATGGATGATTGTAAGGTGCTTTTTAGATTCTTGATGTTTCTTTATTAAGATAAAAGCAAAAATATTACAAAAAAGATATGTGTTGTGTATGATAAGGTGCTTTAACTGATAAAATTCTACGGAAATGGATCACTAAGATTTGAGTTGATATTTTTAGACACACCACTACAGAAGACGACCAATCAAGACATTTAGAATAATTTGCATTACACAACGCGGGAATCAGCAGAAACATTAATTTTTGCAACATCCACCATTCAGGAGCAATTAATGGAATTAGGTACACAAATCACCACGTTGTACAAGTAGGACATAAACTGAATAAAAAGAATCTCTTAGATAGCATTTCTTACTGTAAATTGCTGCATAAATACAATAAGTTTGAGTTTGAGTTTTGTTTAACTGCATAACAACGTCTGTGGGCCATTTAATGCAAAAAAGATGTGGTTTTAAGATACTTTTTAAAGAAATATTCGGTTATAGTGAGAAGATTGATTTAATCAGAATTTAATGAAATTTTTTTATTTTTATTCTTTTTTATTTTAGAAAACTGAAAATGTCTTCTAGTTTTGTATAAAAATGTTTAGCTGAGAATAATTTTTTCCTTCAAAAATGTGTTATGGTAGTAATTTTTTCTTCAAATTTTTTTTCTATATAAGTCTATTTTTATACTTTCATAGTGTTTTGATCCCAGTTTGGGGGTTAACTATTTGCCCATAGTTGGGACCCTAAAGGTGCTACTACGCCGGGTCAGAGTAGACATAAAAGAACAGTAATTAAGAGGTAGATCCATGCTCATCACAACCCCCAATCATAAGCCTTGATGCCTGATGCAGTTTACTGTCATACTCGTGACTCTAAATAAAATTAAAATGCACCATTTTAAAGCAGATTGTAATGGATGATTAGAAATAGTTCGTTTACAACAATGTTCGGCAAAAATAAAAATTCTGGGGTAAACGACATGAACCAACATAAGCCTCCCCTAAACCAAGGCTTAATCTTAAGAAAATTATGCTGTGCATCTGCTTTTCTTTTTTAATCATTTCACCCCGAGTAAGGCGGAAACGCCACTGATGTGCAGGGGGCTACATAAATGTAAATTAATTAGAAAAGAGTGAGGAGTACATACTAGTTAGAAAGGAACAATAGAAAGCTGAGAAAGCAGGTGCGATGACAGATACATAGGTGGAGAGAAAGGGAAGGATATACAGCGGTGGGGAGAGAGCTAGTGTCCAATGGTTAGTAAATGAGTATTGACTTTGCATTTAAATTTCTGGAGGTTGTGGCCGTCAGGAAAGCAAGAATACGGGAGTGAGTTCCACAGGCGGGAAGTGCGAGAGAAGAAGCTGAAGGAGTAGAATTGTCGTCTGCATTTGGCTAACCTGACTGTGAATGGGTGGGACCCAGTTGCCAGTCTGGTTGCACGAGTAAACACCTGTTGAGGAGGCATCAGTGACTTAAGTTCGTCTGAGCAGAAGCCATGAAAGTTGAAAAGAAATCATGTACTACCAGCTTCTACGAAGTCAGCAGTCAATTGGTTCTGAAAATTACTGCTCGCAAATGGACAAAAATATTCAGTTTTGATTGTGTGGAAATATAGGAAAGGCATATTATAGATGCTACTAGTTTTAAAGGAGAAATGAATGAAATAAAGAATTCTGTAATGCCTCTTTCAGTGAAATCGGAAAATATATATTCCAAGCGAACCGACTATCAATGGTACGATTCTTGTTTTCAATTCCCACACTTTTTCTATTTCAATCTCCAGGTCTTTATATTTTGACAGTTTTTTGAATTCTTGTTTGCTATATTACAATCCGCTGGGCAAGTGATATTAATTACTAAACAAGTTTTTCTTTTTCGTTTTTAACAATAATATCCGGCCTAATGACTTCAATTTTTCTGTCTGTGTAGATGATGTAAAAAGGTGATGTCTTCTTTTTCTGTAACCAGTGCTGGGTGATATTTATACCAGTGTTAATATTATTATGTCATTTCTCATCGTATTTCGATTTCTGCTATGGTCGCACTACCAACCAAGTCTGTGGGAAGACCTAAGGCAGCTCGTCGCGTGTTGTTATGGCTCCATTTCATGTTTTTTCTATCTCCCCTAGCATCACTAGCGTTACATAGACAAAGTTCTCCTTAATGTGTGGGCTGTACTTAATAAGACAATTTTTGTATATCTCTTAAGCTGGGGTTTTCAGGGATTCTTCCAATGTGTTGTTTTAAGTCTTTGTTCCATTTTTTAGCATTCCAAGTGCGCCTATTATCACTGGCACAACTCTTGTTTTCAATTTTCACATTTTTTTCTATTTCAATTTCCAGGTCTTTATATTTTGAAAGTTTTTCGAATTTCTTGCTTGCTATGTTACAATCCGCTGGACAAGCCATATCAATTAATAGACAAGTGTTTTCTTTCTGGTTTTTAACAATAATGTCTGGCCTATTTGCTTCAATTTTTCTGTCTGTGTAGATGGTTTAATCCCATAGAATGGTGACATCTTCTATTTCTGTAACCGGTGTTAGGTGATGTTCATACCAGTGTTTGTTTACAAATTTTCCGTAGTGGTTGCACATTGTCCAATGTAAATATTGCCTCACTCTATCGTGACAATTTTTATATTCATTTCGGGCAAGTACAAAACAATCTGAGATTAGATGGTCTATTGTTTCTTGGTGTTTATCACAGAACCAGCATTTTGGATCCATATTATTATGTATAATAGTTGCCTGAAAGTTTCTAGTGAAAAGACTTTGATATTCTGGATATTGGCCATGCAGAGGTTTGTCTTGCCAGCATTGTTTCATCTGTTCCAGAGCTTTATATTATTATTATGTCATTTTTCATCATATTTAGATTTCTGCATTGGTCTCACTACCAACCAAGTCTGCGGGGAGACCTAAGGCAGGTAGTGGCGTGTTGTTATGACTCCATTTCATGTTTTTCTATCCTCCCTATCATCCCCAGCATTACATAGATAACGTTTTCCTTAGTGTGTGGGCTGTACTTAATAATACAATTTTTTGTATATCTCTTAAGCTGGGGTTTCCAGGGATTCTTTCAATGTGTTGTTTTGTTCCATTTTTTATCATTCCAAGTGCACCTACTATCACTGGCACAACTCTTGTTTTCAATTTCCACATTTTTTCTATTTCAATTTCCAGGTCTTTATATTTTGACAGTTTTTCAAATTCCTTGATTGCTATGTTACAATCCGCTGGACAAGCCATATCAATTAATAGACAAGTTTTCTCCTTCTGGTTTTTAACAATAATGTCTGGCCTGTTTGCTTCAATTTTTCTGTCTGTGTAGATGGTGTAATCCCATAGAATGGTTACATCTTCTATTTCTGTAACCGGTGCTGGATGATGTTCATACCAGTGTTTGTTTACAGCTTTTCCAAAATGTTTGCACATTGCCCAATGTAAATATTGCCCAACTCTATCGTGGCGATTTTTATATTCGTTTGGGGCAAGCACAGAACAGCCTGAGATTAGGTGGTCTATTGTTTCTTGGTGTTTATCACAAAACCTGCATTTTGGATCCATATTATTATGCATAATATTTGCCTGAAAGTTTCTCGTGAAAAGACTTTGTTCTTGTGCTGCAAGTATAAATCCTTCAGTTTCAGACTTTAATCCAGATGCACGTAACCATCGATGAGTATTAACTTTGTCAACATTGGATTTATTGGCACGTACTGGATATTGGCCATGCAGAGGTTTGTCTTGCCAGCGCTGTTTCATCTTTTCAAGAGCTTTATCTTTGGCTTTCATTTTCATATTTTTTGCCGCAATAGTTGGTTCTTGGCTACTGTTTTGCTTTTCTACAGAATCTACTAACTGTAATTCTTGTTTGTATTTACTGCCTTCTTTTATTATTGAATATTTTTTCTTTCTTTCTTCATGTTGCCTTACTAATTGTATCATCCAATCCTTTGTTGTTTCTATGTATGTTAGTAAGCCAATAGTTGTTGTCTTGTATGACAATTCCAGCTGAATAAGACCCCTTCCACCTTCTTTACGGGGTATGTATAGACGGTCTACATCAGCCTTTGGGTGATGCATCCTATGCTTAGAAAGAAGCTTTCTTGTTTTAGCATCCATTCGCCTGATGTCGTTTAGAGTCCAGTTTAAGATGTTGAAGCTATATTGGACAACTGGGATTGCAAGGCTATTAATGGCCATAACTCTATTCTGTGAATTTAATTCAGTTTTTAATATCATTCGTAGCCTTCTATAGTACTCTTTACGCACTATTTCTTTCATTTTTTTATGGTGAATGTTTTCGCTCTCATTTACACCTAGGTATTTATAAGCTTCTTCTGGTTTCAATTCTTTTATTGTTACAACAGGGTCTAGGCTAATTGAGGATGTTTCTTGTATTGATCCACGTAAAACTGTAGCTTTAGCACATTTATTCAAATTAAATTTCATTCCAATGTCTTCGCTGAAGCATTTTACAGTTTGCAGAAGACCTTCCAGCTCATTATCATTCTTAGCATATAACTTTAAGTCATCCATGTAAAATAGATGGCTTATTTTCTTTTGGCCTATTTTATAACCACATTCTGTCTTATTAAGTTGACTGGTTAGTGCTATTAATGATATGCAGAATAGTAAGGGAGATAAAGAGTCACCTTGAAATATACCTCTTTTGATGTTTATTTCATCAGACTTATAGGTTCCATTTATATGATTGAGGTAAAGGGTTATTATTATTATTGATTCCATTTATTATTATTCCATTTATATTCTTTTTATTATTATTCTTATTTATTATTTATTATTCTTTTTTATTTATTATTCTTTTTATTTATTATATTATTTTTATTTATTATTCTTTTTTATTTATTATTCTTTTTTATTTATTATTCTTTTTTATTTATTATTTATTATTCTTTTTATTATTATTACTATTATTATTCCATTTATACATTTATATTTATTTATTATTCCATTTCATTTATTATTATTCCATTTATATGATTGAGGTAAAGGGTTATTATTATTATTATTATTATTATTATTTTTATTATTATTATTATGTTTTTTGTTGTTGTTTTCTATTCCTTAGTAACAACTGGACAATTGTTTTACTCAGTACCAATTTTCAGTAAGGGCTCGTTCAAATTTTTGTTGTTACAAACAAACCTATTACTATAGGAATTAATTTAACAATATACCAAAGACCCAAACAGTGGAACAAGTGGATGATGGTTACAATGGATTATACGCATCCTAGAGATGACGCCGCACGAAATAAACAGCATCATCATTAAGGAAGGTATCTAAAATGAAAAAAATATATACTTGGATACGAGATAAATCCGACAGTGATAATAATAATAATTATTATTATTAGTAGTAGTAGTATTAATCTAAGAGGAAAAGGAAAAGTGTTGGCAAAGCAGTTGATTAACATTATCCGTAAACAGAAGGTTGAAACTTTCTTTGAATTTTAAGTGCTTCTCAAATACTGAAATTCTATTTTCATTTGGATAATTCCAGTTCATGTACGCTTTAAACACACCAGTCATAATAATAGGGGAGATAGAAAAAACATAAAATGGAGCTATAACGAGACACCTCAACCTGCCTTAGGTCTTCCTGCAGACTTGGTAGATTCTGCGACCATAGCAGAAATCGAAATATGATGAAAAGTTTACATATTAATAGCAATAACAACTCACTAAATCTGAAAGTAAAATATTAAAACAAAGCATGGAATATGGCGAAGCAAGGAATTTTTTTACCCCAGTCTAAGAGGGGAAGGAAAAGTGTTTGTATAGCAGTAGATTAACATTACCCGTATGAGGTGTTAGAAACAATGCCAACGAAAAGAAAATTAATAGTGAGCATCATGAAGAGACAACTGAAGTTCTTGAGAAATGCAATGAGAAAGGAGGGCTTGGAGAACCTGATACTAACAGGCCAGAAAGAAGGAAAAAGAGACAGAGGAAGACAGCGGATAACATATTTGAAGTGCCTGATCAGTTGGATGACGAAATGGGGGGTTGCGAGGTTTAACAGGAGAAAACATACTAAGAGCCACCAGGGATAGGGAGACGTTGAGAACCATGTTCGCCTACGTCCTGAAAGGATAGGGCACATAGAAGAAGAAGAAGCAGTATTAGTAGTATTTGAATTGAGTAGTAGTCTCATAATGCCATAAATATTTTGTAAAATTTATCTATAAAAATTAATATTATTTATTAGAGACGCAATAATATTTTTCTATTTATTTTAGTATTGACAAGACATAAAATGTCTGAAACATTGAAATAACGAGGTGTGTAAAAACAAAGAAACTTATAGATAGACACATTAATTATTTTGCTAATACCTAATTCAATAAACACGAACGCAAGAATAAATCTAGAAGCCTACCCTCCATGTCAAATGCAACAAAACACTTTCAAAAGAATTGCTGAGAATGACTTCTTGCAAATCTGTTAAATATTTTTTCTTCGATGATTGCTAGCCTTGATACGAAACTAGCTGGCTCGTCATTGTTCTCTGAAAGAGACTCATTATTTTCTCTGTTTGAAGTGTCTATTCCCCTCATAAAATGTGCGTTTATAGTTCTCCACAATTTCTTGTCCATTGTAGCTCTTAGTAATGTCAAGATATCTGCAACATATTCTAAACCGTGTTCTGTTAACTATTTAAACATGTTCATTAGGGAGCTTATGCGCCTTTTGTCCCATCCCACTTACCTTCAATATCACACGAGAGCGTGAATTTAAGTTACTCTTCATTTTTCATTATAAACTCGCGAAATTTTAACTGTCTTTTTCTGATGCAAACTATATCTCTCCATAATTTTCAGTTTCTCAAAATATATCAAAGACCGAACATGTGAGCAACGATAAGGTTTTGTGGAAAATAAACAACATAAGGCACGCAGATGATACAGTGCTGATAGCAGACACAGAAAAGAAACTACAAGACCTCGTACAAAAGGGAGATGGAGAGAGTGACAAGAAAGAAATACAAATAAACTGCACGAAAACTGAATGCATGGTCATCAGGAAAAAGTGCAGCCCAAAATACCATACACAGGTCGGTGATACTAGAATAAAGCAGGTACAAAAATTTAAATACCTGGGAAGATGGAAAGTGCGTCACAGAGATCCAAAGGCGAATTGGCATGACGAAGGAAGCATTCCAGAAGTTGAGTAAAGTATCAAGAAACAGGACAATTTCCCTAGAAACAAAGAAGAGAGTACTGGATTGCTATGTAGTGTCTGTTCTTCAATATGGCAGTGAATGCTGGACAATAGCATCAAAGATGAAGGAAAAAACTTGAAGCAACTGAAATGTAGTTCGACAGAAGGATGCTGCGAATATCATGAATCGAGCATGTGAGCAATGATGAGGTTTTGGAAATGATGGAAACAAAAAGGAAATTAATACTGAGCATCAGGAAGAGACAGCTAAAGTTCCTAGGACATGTAATGAGGAAACAGGGCTTGGAGAATATGATACTAACAGACCAGATAGAGGGAAAAAGAAACAGGGGAAAGCAGTGGATAACATATTTGAAGGACTTGATCAGGTGTATGACGGAACGAGGGTTGCGTGGAGTAACAGGAGAAAGCGTGCCAAGAGCCACCAGGGATAGGGAGACGTGGAAAGCTATGATCACCTACGTCCTGAAAGAACAGGGCACATAGAAGAAGAAGAAAATATAAAAAATGGAAGATTATCATGAAGAGTCAGTTAGAATTTCAGGTGAACATAATGAGGGAAGAAGGCTTGGAGAATCTTATAACCACAAGATAGATTGAAGGAATGAGACAGGAAATCAGCCCGTAACATGCTGGCTGGAACTGAAAAAATGGATAGAAGAACAGGATTTTGGAGTTATAAAAAGGCAAAACTTATTAAGAGCTACAAAATACAAGAAGATGTGGAGATCCTGATCATTTATGGTTAGCATTGCTTTTAAAGTTTTCAGGAGTAAAGTTGACTCGAAATCAGAATGCCGAAATATATTTCTACAAGTGATAATTGCGAGAGATTGAATTTTCACGTTAAGGTGGTGGGAAAATGAATGAAGTGGAGATGCCAGATCAGAACGAATAACATTGCACATGCTTCTTTGTATATTAGCAATAATCTCTAAATGCATAGCAGAAACACCAGGCGAGATCTGACAGGAATTTGAAATGCATGAAAGAATGGGAAATTTATAAATCTATAAGAGAGATTATGACTAGAAAACTGTCTCCCATTAAACAGTGAAAGATCTTTCTTAACAGCTGAACGTATCAATATTTTGCGAATAACTGAGATATTTAATTTTAAAATCTCTTTTCAAGAAGAACGGAAATATTTACGCCATATTTATGTATTGACTCATACCTCGTCTTTTTCACTTGCCATAACGTTTTTTAATATAATCAGCAGACCGTACCACCAAATATAATATACTTGAAAGGGGTAGCGTCCAATGATCCTCCGTGAAGATAACAGTGATAAGAAGATGCAAAATAGTTATTTGTCCTGCATTTGATGGCAGCTTTTTTTTTTTATAATCGTTTCACCCCGAGCAAGGCATTCCACTGCCACTGTTGCGCAGGGGGTTACATAGGGGGAAAGTGGTGAGAAAGGATGGTTGGATATAGGAAATGTCAGAAGGAGGGTGATAGACGGGTAAGGATACCGAGAATGAGGGTTGGGTAGATGGTGAGAGTGTTGGGAGAATAGATGCAAGTTAGTGTTATAAGAAGTGTCTATTGACCTTACATTTAAACTCCTGGAGATTGTAGCTGTCGGAAAAGCAGACATGTGGAAGGGAATTCCACAGGCAGGAAGCGCGAGAAAAGAAGCTGTTGGAGTAGAAATTATGGTTACATCGGATCTGTTTCACTGTAAAAGGGTGGGACCTAGTTGCTAATCTAGTATTTCGTGTAAATTCGTACCTAGGCGGCACCAATGATCTAAGTTCATCAGAGCAGAAACCGTGACAGTATTTATAGAAGAGGCACGGGGAAGCCACGTCACGCCGGTGAGAGAGTGGTTGCAGCCGGTCTGCCAAGTCAGTATCGATCACGTTACAGATCCTCCGTTGTATTTTGTCAAGAAGCCTGAGGATAGTAGCAGGGGCACACGACCAGATGTGGCAGCAGTATTCAATACACTGGCGGATGGTAGATATATATACGTGCAGGATATATTCAAGGTTGCGATTAAAAGGTTCTGGGAACTATAAGATAACTGATAGATTCGAGCAAAGTGCGTCCATCACATATGAAGCTCGATAAATATGAAAAACTCCCTTTTATTCTTCTATGGGCATTGTGGGCATTTCTCTTAAAGATGAAGATTATTATATTACACGCCCTGTCGACTGAGTTTAGAAAATGTGAAAGACACTAGCAAATATATACATGGGAACCGGTTTTGAACAATACATTAACCCATCACACGACTGCAATGAGTTATGGATCAGGAGATCGTAGTCTTGTACTAAGATAAAATGTAACAGTAAATATTTATATGACAAGGGTATTAAATTCAGAAATGAAAGGAATTATATATATATATATATAGACTAATCTATCGCCCGGTTCACACTCCACCCACGTCTATTGAACAGATGAAGAGGCTCATCCCTTGTTCCCTGTTTAGGATGTGGTTACCGATTTTCTCTTTCTTTTCACTCTTACGTAGCCCCCTTCGCTTTAGTGGCGTTACCGCCTTGCTCGGGGTGATACGATTAAAATATATATATATATATATATATATATATATATATAGCACCGAATGAGCCAGACGAACCTACCTAGGTTTCTCCCAAACGGATCGTCAGGGAAAGCTGGCTCTATGACGATCCGTTTAGGAGAAACCTAGGTAGGTTCGTCTGGCTCATTCGGTGATATATATATATATATATATATATATTGTTCGCTCTACCTTTGTATTGAGCGCTTTATGTTAGATGGTTACTCGTGTCGGTTTTTTCTCTTTTGGCTTCGTGCTTATTTCGGTTCGAATACTTTTGACGGACATGCCCGAAGCTCTTCTTTTTTTACAACCATTTTTCCTTCGTTCGATTGTTTTCGACGAAGGTTTTCAAGACTAATATAATTATAATTACGTTCATATATATATATATATATATATATATATATTTATATATATATATATATATATATACTGATTAAAATACACAGGGGCCACAGAAACAATTTTCAAAGAAATATTTAACAATCGCAAAAAAACATTCAAAACAGAAAGATTAAAAAAACAACAAAAAACTATCAAAAAACATATGGAGAAGAAATACTATCACCACGAAATTTAAATTGAAAACCTTACAAAGCTCCCTAAACAACAGGAGTACTAGAAACTGCAAAGTATGCTTACAAGAAAAATTAGCAAAAATCACTTTTAAAAACCAGAGTAAATTATTAAACAATTAAAATGTAATAATGGTGAAATTTAGATTTTCGAACAAATATTTACTTTACTACCTAAATACAAATAATAACAAATAAAGAGAATACGAACCTGAAAACACAAAACACAACCCCGGAATTTTCGCATGAATATATGAACATTCAATCACAATCAAAATCAACAAAAAATTACAGCGAAATAATACAATTATAAACAAAAATTAACAAGCCCACAAACATCACAAACACAACCAAGATGCATGTTCACACGAACATAAATTCAAGCGGGCACATTCACTAACAAAGTAAATAAGGTCACTTAAAAAGCTATGAACAAGCAATTAATAAATTGCACCATTCAAGAAATAAACCTTACATATCTTCACTCTTCTTGGTCATTTAGTTTTTCTCTGCGCAGAAATAATGCCCTCGCGATTTTTAACTCAACACTCTATACTTACAGTGGGATTCAGAAATTCATGACAAACAATCTGCTTGCCTAAAATCCTTTTCCACAATTAATTTCAGTAAAAGATTCTGACACAGAATACCATTAAAATTTAGGCGTCTCGACCAAATCCAACGGAGAATCTGTAATGTGATCAATCTCGACTTGGCAGCTACGATACAGTGTGGCTTCCCTGTGTCTCTTCTACAAATACTTTCACGGCTTCTGCTCCTATGAACTTAGCTTACTGGTATCTCCTATATATGAATTTCTTCGAGCCAAAAGGTTAGCAATTAGGTCCCACCCTTTTACTGTGAAAGTAATAAATTGTAAATGCAAATTCTACTCCAGTAGCTTCTTTTCTCGTACTTCCCGTCTTTGAAATTCCCTTCCGCATACTTGCTTTCCCGACATCTATAATCTACAAGAATTTAAATGTAAAGTCAACAGTCAACTCCTGTCTCACTAACTTACATCTTCTCATTTCATTCTTTTTCTTTGTCTACCTCACTCTCATCAGTATTCTCTTCCTTCTACTCTCTTCCTGACACCCGATGCAACCTCTCATTCTTTCTTATAACATTCCTCCTATGTAACCCCCTGCCCAACAGTGGCAGTAAAATGCCATGCTTGGGGTGACACAATTAAAAAAAATATGAATACAAAAATGTTAAAAAAAATTACATAGGAATTTCCGACAGACCTTGGAAACTGGGACTATATGATCATAAACTATCTTTCTCTAAACCTCACTTAAAATATCAAACCGCTCTTTCTAAATATCTCTGGGAACAAAAGACAGAAATCTCTTCCGACAAACTGAATCGAAAATTATTGGTAAATCTAAAACTTTCAATGGCTTCAGAAATAGATGTAATTTATGCTTAGGCGAATAAATTAGAATTATCAAATTTAAAAAACTTGTCAACGATTAAACCAAAGAAATGAAGTCATCTTTAAATACCACCATGGAAATAAATCTACATTACCTGTTAAATGGAATTATAAATTTACCCCATTTAGTTATGCTTAACGGTCCATTCTCATTTCGTGTAGATTATTCGTTATAAGATTTTGCGTACAGAAAAAATTAAAATGGAAATTTGGTATGTAATGGATATATATATATATATACCAGTATATGTGTACAATTACATTGGCTTATGTATGTAATTGAATGTATCACTTTTACTGATCTTATGTATATGCTTAGGTACTGGAATTCAATTGATCACATCACATCACACTTGTAGATTATTTTCTCTTTTTGTATAAATTGTCCTTTGAAAACTTTTTCGCAATGGAGAAATTGTGGTTAAGTTCTCCCATATATATGCCGGTATATGTACAAAATTACTTTGTACTATATATGTAATAGAATTTTGGACGTTTTATGGCTATATGTTTACACTTAATTTTCTGTATAAGGGTACATATCTGATCTTTATGTGTTGGTATATGAGTATTATTCATTTCTCAATGTACCCAAGTACATTCAATCTCTTTCCGAGACCATCTTCGTAACTCACACCTATGAAGAACTCACTTCCATTTGCTTGCTTTCTTGATGGGAATAATTTTCAAAAGTTTAAAAGCAACGTCAAGTGCCATCATCTACCTCCTGGATTCTTAACCATCTCTTATCCTTTTCTCAACATCCTCTGTTCCTTTTTTATCTCAATATAACGACAGAAACCATCCTGCCTTGCTTTAGTTAAAATGATTATAATATATATATATATATATATATATATATATATATATATATATATATATACGTATATAAATCCAGATGACGAGAATTCAAGGTTTCAAATTCTAATTGGTTTGTAATCCTCTTTCCCCTCCTCTAATTAATTTTCTTTCAGTTATGCAGCCCCCCGCACATCAGTGGCATTTACTCCTTGCCCGGGGTGAAATGATAAAAAAAAAAAATAGACAGATAAACAGACACAAACACACAAACATCTTGCCTTATATATATATATATATATATATATATATATATATATATATATATATAAATCCAGATGACGAGAATTCAAGGTTTTTCGATTTAGAGATCCCTGGCATTTATTATTTTTTATATAAACAGTCCTCAATATAATAAATACTTTAGAGCTTATTATAATCTTGTAATGATGAATTAAATGTACATTGTGACACGGAAATTTCTATGTTTCTATGATTCGAGAATGGAATCTTGTCATCAGGCAAGTCTTTATTGGAGTTGTGAAGATACTATAATGATCCAATCAAAATGAGTATTAGTAATAAATAATTTTAAATTTTGCTCGTCATGGAAGGTTTATCATGAAATTTCAGTGTCATATATTCATTACTTTTTAGTAGTAGTTGCTTAAGTTTAAATGATCACAATATGTATAGATATATGTATCAACAAAAAAAAGAAGTTTCGACTTCTAAGGGACTTTATCAGAGGACGAATCGCGTCGGTTAAGAATAATTTTTCAACTCGTCTCATTTTTGACATTTTGTTTCTCTGTCTGAAATTAATTCATTCATTCACACGCGCGCACACACACACACACACACACACACACACACACACAGATATATATATAAATATATATACATTCACATCCGAGTGTTCTTTTGGTTTCAGGTAAGATTTTTCTATTTCAAATATCCCCAGTTACACCGAAGAAGGATTGGCCGTAATTCACATTCATCAATGCCGCCAGAAGCGGTTTCAGAAACCATGATGTATGTTTTTAGATTCAGCGCAAAGTATCTGAAACTATTCCTTTGATGAATGGCCGAATTTAGCTATAGTCAAGGTTGCTGAAAATGCAAAAATCAATACATAAAATTATGACTTAAAATAGATTACACCATTTATCTATACATCGTTTTCTCTCTCTCTCTCTCTCTCTCTCTCTCTCTCTCTCTCTCTCTCTCTCTCTCTTTCTCTGACTCCGAAAAACGAAAAGATGTTATAAAACTGGAAAAAGTCAATAAAATATTGAATCTAACTTGTGGCCCGGATTTAATGCAAAATGCTTCAAGCTTAATATATATATATATATATATATATAGTTTCAATGTCGAAACAAATGTACGATTTGTAGTAGATATAGGATATATATAAAAAAAATTGTACATTTTCTAAAATATAATTTATAATAAATAAATAAATAAATATATATATATATATATATATATATATATATATAAATATATATATATAAACTAAAGAGCCAGCAAACCTACCTAGGTTCCACCTAACCGGATTTTCAGGGAAGGATGAAGATCCGGTGAGGTGAAACCTAGGTAGGTTTGTTGGCTCATTAGGTTATCTAGTTTGACTGCTCTGATTACATATTGAGCGCTTTTTCGTTATAGATTACTCGTCTCGGGTTTATTTCTTTGGGCTAAGTACTTTGACTGATGTTCACGCGCTTAGCTCTTTCTTTTTTTACATCATTTTTTCCTTTCGCGTATATACTCGGATGGTTTTTAGAAACGAGTATCGTGATAAGTTTCCATTTATATATATATATATATATATATATATATATATATATATATATATATGTATGTATGTATGTATGTATGTATGTATGTATGTGTGTGTGTGTGTGTATTTTATTTTATTAGTGATATGGAGATTAATGATTTCACAAACAAATTGTACACAAAATATATGTTGGATTTAAAAGCTACATTATCATGGCGTCTTACATTACACATGTCTGACCAGTCGTCCATTTCTAGACATCTACACAAACATTCCTGTCCACATTCACAATATGAAAAAATAATGATCGATCACACTACTCTCCTACACCAAGAGAACAACAAAGCAAACTACAAATCCTCGAGGCAATATTCATTAAAATCTTAGCCCGCCAATTAATAGAATCAGCTATCAATACTTTGGTAATGTTTTATAATGTTTGTAAAAAGAACATTTTTTTCATGCTTCAGCACGAGTATGGCCATGACCTTACAACATAAAAAAAAACCTCTTTTTGGATAATTTTTACGTTCTGATGAACGCTAAGCACTTTGTCAACCGTTATATTTGAGCATGAAGAAATATTACAGTGAGTTTTGCGATTATTTTTTGTTACCACAATTTACAACCCTGAAGATGATCTCAGAAAGGGATTGAAAGTACTTGGGAACATGGAGAAATGAATAATACAGTCATCTGTCAAAGTTACAGCCCATGTCTTACATTTTTCAATTATAATACGTGAAACATTATCCGTGAGTATGAACAGATTTTATTAAAAAGAAGCAGGATATATTTGCAATTTATCTTGTATATATATATATACATAGGAAAGAATATTAATAAAAAGTTTTGAATTTAAAAATGTACTTTTTGTTAACAGTATTTGTTTATTTTTATTATATTTTATATTTCAGACCGCCCTCGGTCCTTCATCAGAAACAACTGATTTTTAAATTTGAATTAGAAACGTATTTCACGATAGCGTTCGAATATTTTTTTTGTTTACATCACGTGGTGTGTTTTTTCACAACATGTGGCACGTCCGTAGAGAAAGTCTGTTTGTTTTAGATAAAAATTTCTTGGAATATCTGAAAAAAAATTTTTTAGCTATTGAAATATTTGTAAAATTAAATAAACATACACTTTCCACCAGTCTATACAACAAACCCACAAACCAACATAAATTCCTACACTTTAACAGTTGCCATCCCCTCAAATTAAAAAAATCTATCGTATACAGCTCATTTATTAGAATAAAACGCATTTGCTCAGACCATCCAGATTTTCTAAACAACATTAACAACCCAATAAAACAGTTTCTAAAATGTAAATATCCAATAAAAATAATAAAGGAAGCACTACATAAAACCATCCACATAGATCGTAGCACACTTCTCACATACAAAAAACGAAAAGATAACAACCGAATTTCCATGGTTTTTAACCATAATCAATATTCCTACACACTTATCAAAAATTTAAAAAATGATTACAGGAACCTCCAATCAAACAAAAACATCAAAGACATTTTCGATAAACCACCCATAAATGCAAAGAAACAAACACCCAACCTCTCAACTATCCTCACTTCTAACAAATATTTAAATAATACAAACCTATCAGGGAATTTAAAATGTGGGAAGCCTCGCTGTTTAATTTGTAAACATTTAATAACAGACAATACATTATCTGTACCCAACACCAAAATAAAATTACAC
>JBBBDQ010000820.1:4667500-4742500 GCA_037127315.1 Ascarosepion bandense
AGATCCTTTCCCATGGAATGTTGCCTACCTGTGCCCTTTCTGTAATTATTTTCGTGGTTGTTTTAAATGGTTTTAAATTTATTTCTATATACAGACAAATTATACATACTGGGTTTTCATAGAAACGTGAGGTTGGTTTTAGAATGGTAAGTAAGAATGGAGTGTGTTGGCCTAAGTGATATTGTAAAGTGTGTTTGGGGCAGGGATTATTATTAACTAAGTTTAATATGACAAATCGTTTATCAGCATTATCGATGCCCAATTTTGGTCTTGTGCCACATTTTCTGTTTTATGTAAGAAATAAATATTACTTTCCTTTGTGGTACCTAGATTTTATAGATTTAAGCGGCGTAGTAGAATGTCGATCAAACAGCTGCGAAAATTTGAATACTTGGGAAGTTTTCTGACAGAAAAATGAATTTGCGACATTGAGATCCGAATACGAATTGGTATGACCAAGGACGCATTTCAAAAACCAAAGCTGAGTATTGAGAGACGCGAAGACTTCGTTGGAAACACAGATATGTGATATCTGTCTTTCTATATAGTAGCGAAAGCCGAACAATCTCCTCAAAGATGAAGGATACATTTGAAGCAATCTAAATATTTGTATAAAGAATGATGCTAAGGATACCAATGACAAAGGTTTTTGACACAATTCAAGAAAAAACAAACTTAGTCCCAGAAAGAGACAGGTAAGGTTTCTGGGTTAAATGATGAGGAAAGACGGATTGAGAAATCTAATACTCATGAGACGGATAGAGAGAAAAAGAAAGGCAGCTTGGGATGTACTTGATGGGCTACTGCAAGTAGATGGGGGAGCGGAATTTGGGAAAGATCAGTCAGTTACGGGCTATACATGATACACTCTTGGGTGATCATGTCTCGAAAAAGACATGACTGACTGATCTGAAGGTTATCCCGCAGTAGGTTGCCATTACTTTCTGCGGTAGATTAGTTGCTAGCCAAGATTATAGAACCCAATATTTAACCCATAACTGAATGGAAGAATTTCTTTTTGAAAGATTTAAACGAAATGACATTCTTTTCTGTCCTCTCAACTCATGCTCGTTCATTTTTCTTGGTCATTAATAAAGTTTTATTTTCTAAATTTCTAAATTAATTTCACCTTCTTTTAGTGGCTCTATTAACGGAGACATGCATTTTAATAATCCTAAGTATAAGCAAGAAGAAAGATTTATCCAAATTTTAATCCATAGATATACATAAGTTGTTGATCCTAAGAAAGAATTAAAAGTTATCATTGATTATAAAAAAAACAATACCAATACACATAAATATAAAAAAGCACTCACCAGTGAAATTTATGTTTTCTCAGTTATTAAAACCAAGATACGCGGATATAAAATAGGTGTTATAAAAAACTTGATTTACCGAATGATGCGAGGTTGATTTCCTCATCACACACATTGTTTTACACACATACATACACACACCCATACACACACAGACACACGCACACACATGCCCACACCCATACACACACACATGCCCCCCCCCCCCCATATATATATATATATATTCATTTAAGTTATCAGTTTTATATATTATGTGTAAACACACACGTATGAACAAGCAACCAACATTAAATATTACAATAGCCTTTAGGATTTTGAGTGCAAACAAACACACACCCACACACACACATACACAAACACACACACTAACACACACACACACACACATACACACTAATACACACACACACACACACACACACAAGCTAACACACACCTAAACAAGCTAAATGTTTGTTTTTGCGAATGAGACGAGAGTTAAATTCACTCGTTTAAATCGCCATCCGATTTTGTAATATTTGAATTATTTCATCCACTTCCTAGAATTTAAAAAAAAATTACTATTCTTATTAAAATAGCAGTATATTTAACTTTATAACATTTAATTTCCATGAACAGCGACTGAACTTAAATCCAATACTATTGAACTGTCAGTTTGAAAATGCATCTGAAGATTGCATAACGCATGAAACTCCGAGTCGTTCCATCGACGTAGATCAATATATATATATATATATATATATATATATATATATATATATATATATGTATATCTATATATATATATATATATATCAGGTCGGCGCAAAAGTTTTTGTCAATTTAAAATTTCATCTTGAAAGTTAAAAACTGCATGTTTTGAAAATATTTCTTCATAAAAATAACGACCTTTACTCTCTTTAACCTTATTCGATCTGTCAACGAGCTTATAAATGCCTCGCTTGCACCGACTTGATATATATATATATATATATATATATATAAATGCCTCGCTTGTGAAATTCTTTAGATTTTGATGTGAAATCTCCTCTCGTGATGTTACCCTAAGGCCATCTAAAAGGTTTTGCAATAAGTGATAATCGTAGGTAGCTAGGTCAAGAGAATATGCAAGATGGGGCAAGATGGCACTTCTCATCACCTGTGAGAAGCCTACCCAAAAATGGTTTCTAAAGATATCGGCAAAACAAAAGTTCGCAACAAGAAACACGTTGTTGCAGCTTCTCTGGAGAATATGAGTAAGAATATTGCAGAAAAATATGAATGATGCTTTAATAATCTGAAAGAAAATGTTACGAATTAATCATAGTGATATGTTTAAGTAATAACAATATGCATAAAATAATTTTCAATGATTTAAAAAGCCTCTTTTACAAACCGGCAAAAAACTGTTGCACCGACTTGATATATATATATATATATATATATATATATATATAGTGTCATCCAAAGACAGAGTTGTTTCGCTGCATCACGGTTCATCAGTACGGTTTGACATCCAATTGCTTTTTACCCTGGATTGAAACACGACCGAATTGGCGTCAGTCGGGGATTCTGTCCCTGAGCTATGGGTGCTGGGTAGCAAGAGTCAAACATTTAGCGTGTGGTATAAATATATATATATATATATATATATATATATATATATATATATTCATGGATTAGTACAGCTGCTAGGAGTTTTGTCATCTAAGACTGATTGGACATCCACTGTATAGAATTGCAAAACTTTAACAGTAACCTAAAATATAAAACGAGACATAATAAATATTCATGAGGTTCAGGGATATTTTTTCCTTTTTATTTGACTATTTATTTGATTATCTTTGATTTATTATTTTCTTACTTTTCTTTCTTCATTTTTGCTTATCTGTTGCTTGCCTTCTTACTTTCCTTGTAGTTTATCCTTGAAGCGATAGACTGACAAATCTTCTAGAATGTCACATAATTACTTCACTAATGATTAACGGAACTTTGCTCTCTCAAACCAATTATTTGAAGAAAAATAATCGGACTTCCATTTCAATCATTCGAAATTGTTGTAAAAAAAATCTTTTTCTAGACACAAATTATTTATTTTTGTATTTTCCAATATTCCCATTAAACAATGGGTGTTATCTCTTACGAATGTCGTCTCTATATCGTCACTCTCACTTGTTTATTTTGACTGATCAAAAGTTCAGTTTCCCCGCTTTCACACCTCTGAGTACTAGAAGCTTTCAGGCATCCAACTGTCCGGGTAGGAAAGAGCTACAATTAACCAAAAATTTGTAATATTCCAGAACTGCTTCAAATCAAACAGACATTATCTTAGGCAGGACTCATTCAAAATAAGTTTTGAAAAGGTTTGACTAAAAAGATGGGAGAAGGGTTTAATCATATAGAGTAAAACGAAAAGTATTTTAAATTGAAATGGATATAAAGTAAATAGAAATCTAGCGAAGTAATCCAAAACACCTGTATTTTACCAAGGATGTTGGCAGTAACATATCAGGTATGGTACTTAAATGTATAATTTGGCGTTAGGCAATGAATAATTTGTAAAGATTATTCCATTTAAAAACGATAATTTTTTTATACACCTGCGACAACTTTTACAAGGTTTTTGTTTTCACTTCAGGAATTTTCGTTATTGATATTTCAGCAAATCTTTATACTTACTAAAGTGACATTTAGTTCTGTGTAAACTCTTAAATCATTGATCGAAATTCTAGCCTTCATCAGGAGTTAGAAGACGAGAATAATTTGATTTGGGTATATAATGGAAGAAATTTCGTGCGCGTATATAGATGTTTTCAAAGTGGATAAAACATGGTATATCTAATAACAAATTCACCAAAAAATGTATGCCCTACCCAACAAATCGTAGCGGTCAGAGATAACTCCACCTGTGAGAACGTTATTGATATTTTGCATACGGCAAGAATCTACCCTAAAACTTCACCAGTCCCACTGTATATTTTCGACAATCGATTTCCCTTTTTTTTATTTTTTTAACTGTTTCATGCTACCATTTTTTCGCTATATTTCTGAAAATTGTTTGTTATTTAATTGAATGTTAATTATCAATCACATATTTAATGGAATTTTTTCTGGCGTGGTAAACCTGCTTGTGTCGGATATCGAAGCTTTTCAATAAGGGGACTTATACTGTTAAAACCTTATAACTATCACGCAAATTTTTAATCCACCTCTGTCCCCTTGACTGTTCTAATGAATTTTTAGAACAACTGTCAGTTCTTGCCTTGTGTCTTTGACAGTAAAACATTACATTTTAATACTAACCTCTTCCTTTGTTTCTCTCAAATAGACGCAACTCCGTATGCACTCAGTCTAACGACTATGTTAGTGGTATTAACAAAAATTGTGGGTACAAGATGCCCATGCACCCCGGAGCAAATTCAACAGACACTTCCCTCAATAGTTCTTTTCATATATATGAGCGAGCTGCCTTGGTACACTAGGTCCTAGGCAGGTACGATATATTGAAACCAAAGAGGGGTTATGTTACCTTGAAAACTCGGAGTATTGTGCCTAAATCTTTCTTGGGTTTTTTGTCCCCTCATTAAGGGTGCTGGATGAAAACACATTCTGTGCGTCTAGTTGGGGATCCAATCTTTCGAATAAATTTGAAGAAAGCTATTCTTTCGGCAGGCGTATAATATCGGTTTTATTGTAATATCATTTCGTTAATGGTTTCTGGACCGTGCAATAGTGTATGGTAGGGTTTCTAGATTATGTGTCTTGGTACGGCGGTATTCGGGTATTTCAACCCAGATTATCTATGTAGGTTATTGATGGATGTGTGCTTGCTCCTCATCTACTAAATCAACCAAAATAAAGATGTAAACAATCAAAATGAAAACGAACAAAACTAGCAAAACCAAGCTAAAAAATAAAACAAAACAGTAGACACCAGATATGCCATCACCCACAGGAATTTGAGAGGCTTACTTTTCAAATTTGCAGGAGTAGAATTCCATCATCTTCCGTCTAAACTACACATCCTGCTCATGTCTGAAACGGGTATCAATTCCTCAATCCATGTGCAGAAGCTCAAAATATGACCACCTAAAATGACCACTATCAAGGACTTGGTGAGCCAGTCAAGGAGGCCATACTCTATGACAGAACAAAAAAAAAAAACAAGACCTTAATTTTCCGTATATCTGTTCCACCATGGCATTTATTCATAGTGCTCCCTTCGTCTTTCCTCTGTATGGTCTTCAGGGTCTTCAATCGTCAATCTTTGATCGAATATCAGAGAGGATTCACCATATTCTTACCGAAGTTCCGTCACTCATCATCCATATATGTGGTGAATTCAATGTTACCTACAAAGACTGGTTGCTCTACTATTAGAAAACCGATAAGGAAGGTAGATATTTCAGAGAATTCTATTTGGACTGACTCAGATCAAGGACGAACCCACCCGAGGACTGGACGCGACATTTTTCTAACATCCTGCCCTGAAAATGCAAAGCAAAATATTTACGCACCCCTCCATTAGCAGGTCTGGTTATTCCATAGTCAGTATCTAAATTGACTCCAAACCAATGATATCCCCTGGCTGAACCATCCATCTTCGTCACAAGAAGGCTATCTGCCATTCGGTCTTATAATACGGGATTTTTTATTTCAAATTTATTCACACATGTTGCACCCAAAACTGCTGCTTTCATATCCGAATGTGTCTTTTTTTAAATCTATTGTTTTACACCAACCAAAAAATTTCAGCAAAAACTAAACAGTCAGTCCTTGTTCAACCTTGTATGTGCTGTATCCTTAGCTCACTGGGACAGTTATTTCAAAATTTATCACAAGTAATGAAGTAGTTGGACCTCACTTCTTTCAGAACCGCCCGCAATCACTATAATAGAATTCCGGAAGACGCAAATGCAGCTACGCGTGAGCTGTTGAAAAGAAACGCATTGGATTGCAAATTCTGAAAGATAACCATCCAAAATTATGAACTGAAGCAAAGCGGCATTGGCCACGTTTAGAAATAATACGCCTCAGCAGACAAGGCAACAATCTACGCCTAGATATTTGTTTCAAACTCAGCGTTTGATGGCAAAGGTGATTTCCTGCTCAATTTCCGACGTCTCACTGAGTACAGTCAGTCTTATACACATTTTAGTAAAATAAATCCCTAGATTTATCAAAAGCCTCAACACCCAAAATGCGACCGACCAGGATAACACTTTTGTGATAGTCCTTACGAATATCAATCTAGAACTATCCCCGTTATTTACCCGCTACCTGAAAGAGAAATCCTTTACAAGCATGTGGAAGGTAGGAAAGTGTATGTACGGTCTTAAAAAACGTGGGCAGCCTATCGTCCTTATACCAGTATAGACCCAGTAGTCCCCTCAGTATCATGAGTAAAAATTCAGTATTATCGGTAAACAAGATAATAATCAAGCAGCGGGATAGGGACAATATTCTCGACGAACCACTGCCCTATGGAATTGATTGCAAGAGAATGTTTCTCCGGTCAAACTTGTCCTGTTTAAGTCTAGAGTAACCGTTATCTTCAAATTCTATCAACATAAGTCCTCTACCTCGAGTGTCTCACAAACTTTATACCAGGTGAAACATACAGTGAAAAATCCTTGAGAATGAAGAATTTTTTAAAGTTATATTTTTCTATAATCTAGGACATGATATAACACCTCTTGAGTAAAATCTATAATTGCATCATTTTTGTTTTTCCATTTTTGACTTGAAAACTAACAAGGAGCATTCGTTCTTTGCTAATTTACTTTTTGTAAAGCAAAAACCATAGTTTGATTGATAACTTCTGTGATAATATGAATGTAAACATTTTATCTCATTCCACGCTTCCGGTTTCTCATTCTGCACTTCCGGTTTCCATGAGTTATTTTTAAAGTATTTTAATTTACGTACAATTCTCCACAAAACTTTAAAATTCACTGAAAAAATTATAATCTGTTGTTTCTTTCTTCAAATAAATCTGCACTACCATACACACAAGCACTTCCGAAACCATATATATATATATATATATATATATATATATATATATATATGCTACCACACACACATCTATCTATCTATCTATCTATCTATCTTTATGCCATCACACACACACACACACACACACACACACACACACATATATATATATATATATATACTAGTCATCCCTACACAAGTTTCAGTGTAGCTAAATATCCAGCTGATTTCGTGTCAGTCGCAGTGCCTACTCCCTACATTATCGGCGCATGACTGTGAGAGGAGGAAATTTAGCGTTATATATATATATATATATAAATACATATACATATATATATATATATATATATATATATATATAAATACATATATATATATATATATATAATATATATATATAATAATAACTATAAAAATTATAACAATACTAATAGTAACAGAAATAATTCTGCTAATACTAGTAATAGTTATACTATATTTAAGATCGTCTTGAATAACCCACCGAGGACGAACTCGGAGAGCAAAGGAGGGGAAATAAAAAAAAAGAAACAAACGAAATACATGAACAACAAGTCAAATACTCGTAGGAAAGATAAAACTAACACGAAAACCCTAACACTAAAGCGCTTTTACACGAAATGTATGGGAAATTAAAAAAACTATAAACAAAGATCCCATTTTGAAATGGGAAATGCTAAAACAGTCTTATGTATGGGAAATTAAAAAAAAAACTATGGACAAATATCCCATTTTGAAATGGAAATACTAAAACAGTATTATTTATGGGAAATTAAAATAAACAATGAACAAAGATCCCATTTTGAAATGGGAGATACTAAAATGTTGCTCGAAATATAAATCTGGTAGTAAATTCTGTAATTTATGCGGGGAGGAGAAACTAGCAATTGCTTTGTTTGAATCTGCACGAGTTTTACTCAATTCTAAATCCGAAACCGTACATAAATGCAAACATACGAAAAATTGCCTACTGAATTAGCCTATCTTTTAATTAGCCTCCTTCTTCCTTTCTTCATTTTTTTTCAATAAAGTGATTGTTTCCCCGCTGTCTGTTGGTGTCTTCTTTGCTTCTTTGTTTTGGACTCGAGTACCTATATATTTGCTGCTTTAAATCTTTGTTGTCAGCCAATTTACCCTGACGAGCCGTAGGGTAAAATCTGGGAATGTTTGTTGGCTCTTGCATAGATTTTCTGTCAACATATATATATGCAGTGTGTTCACATGACAGCCACCGGGAGGACTCAGTTCATTAATAAAGAGTAATATATATATATATATATATATACATATATATATACATCACTAATCTAAACGTTATTTTGTAGAAGCAAATATTTGGGTTGTAAGTGGTGTATTGATGCCATATATGGGTTGGACATGCCCATTACTCACTGGAGTCTCTTGATAGATCTAAAAGATTGCTCGGACTTGTAGGTGATTAATTATTTTCACCCTACAATTTATTTTCCACAGAAGAATCATGGCAAAACTCTATTTGCTCTATTGATATTTCATGATATTGCTTTCTGAAAAGCGACTTCTGACCTTTGCAATTGGGATACATAATATCCCGTACTCAAAAGGGAATCAACGTTCTCCTCCTTGATTTCAATTCATAAGATATAAGTTTCAGTCGAACAGCTTTGTCCCAAGAAATATTGCTTTGAGGAATAAACTTTCTGGTCACCACAATCATGACCTTTTCGTGTCTAGCTCAGTCGCAGCGAGTTTCATTAGTAGAACCTGTGTCCGGCAATAAGATTCAGCACACCAACAAGAGAACGTAGTCATGACAGTCATACAATTTATGGGAACATGATCAACACTTACATCTAACCACCTAACCCCCAAGACTGTAATACCCTTGATGATTATGTCTGGGGCACCGTTGAGCGAGAGACTAACATCACTCTTTATAACATCAAAGAAGAACTTAAGGCAAAATTATGGAAATTAAACAAGGAGACAGTCCAAACGAGTGGTAGGAGATTCTGAAGTTGTGTCTGGGCTGTGGTTGAAGCAAAAAGTAATTTTATTGAATAAATTTATTCTTTATTATTTCAAAATATTTTTGAGTAAATGTATCAGTTGAAAAAATGATGATGATGATGAGAAGTGTCATAAATGCAGTGCCACGCTCGCCGGCAGGACAGCTATTTTTCTTTTTTCTTCGGTTGCCTCAAGGAAATAGATTTCGTGTCTCAGTTTCTCGGCCGTAACAATTGTCAAGTTGTGAAACAGGCACCAACTAGGCCTCTCCTCCTTCTCTTTGTCAGTTTGACTGTAAATTCGCACGTCCAACTTTAACACAGAGTCCGCTGAACAAACAACGACTCCCAGCGCTACTGGCACTCCGCTTTTTATGCCATTTCAAGACGGCCAAAATTTGCATGTGTGCGAATACGGTATCGTTTTGGACGAGATAGTCATGCATAAATTGTTTTCAATAACAGACATATTTCTTTATTTTTTAATATCTTGCAAGGAAGACACGTTCGCGCTTATTTCGAATTCCTAGTTAAGTCATGTATTTCGTTGGTTTTGTCTTAATTTTTGCGTAATTTAAACAATAATGTATCCATTGCTCTCTCACTCTCTCTCTCTCTCTCTCTCTCTCTCTCTCTCTCTCTCTCTCTCTAATGGACACTCCTGTCGATTTCGACGCATGAGCGTCTCAAAAACTAATTCCAGTTTCGGTGTTTATGTCTTTCATGGGACTTGAGCCTCGCCAGTCGCTTACAGGCGTGAGCACAAGCCGTGCACGAAAATGTATTGAACAAAATACCATTTGGCCTGGCAGCTACTTCTTTCCTCTTTTCTCTTGATTCTCTGATCTTTTGTACTCTTTCTGATTCAAAAACTTGTAAGGCAATATGACACGTCAGTCTCCTTAGTTTCCTGTCAGGAGAAATTTATTCAAAAGTTGACAGTGGAATGTTAGTTGCTGTCAGATTACACTTAAGCTTATCCTTGTACCTCAAAAATGGATGGCCAACATGCCCTTTACCATGCTGAAGTTGACCGTCCAAAGTATTTTAGGCATTCTATCGTCACTCATTCTGACGACATGTCCGACCCAACACAACTGACACTGTATAAGAAAAGTTTCAATTCCACTCACACTACACTTTGCAAACAGATCAGCATTGGACACCCTGTCCTTCAGGATAAATCCACATATTGTACGAAGGCAGTGTTTGTGAAATACATCCAACTGCATGACATGTGAGCGGTAAGGGGTCCAGGTCTCAGCAACGTACAAGAGAGTTGTAAGAACAACAGCCTTGTAAACTCTGATTTTTGTTTTCAATATTGTACCTCTGTCATTCTAGAAGCGGTGCGGAAGTTTACCAAATGCTGATGTTGCTTTCCCTATACGATTTACAATTTCATCGTCAAGAGATCCGTTTGAGTTCACAATGCTACCTCAATATGTGAAACACTTAACATATTTCAAACTCTTCTCACCTACTGTTATGCAGTCAGCAGGAAAAGAATGAACTGGAGGATGTTGTTTCACACCATATACTTGCTTTTGATGAGGAGGTTGATGAACTACTTCAGTTTTCTTCATACTTATGGTGAGTCAAAATGTTTTACTGGCTTCAGAAAACCTATTTACAAGTTCAAGCGCTTCATCATACGATGTAGCGACCAACACAGCAGCAGCAGCAGCAAATAGCATGTCATATCATTTGGATTCTTAGCGTTGTTTTGGCCTTAAAGCGTTGATGGTTACATAATCCACCACGAGTACGGAATTGGAAGTTTACACCACCATCGAAATCACTGTAAGCATGCTGAAGTATCACCAAAAAATACAGTGCAAAAAGAACTGGAGCAAGGATACATCCTTGTTTTGAACCGTTGGAGACATCAAAAGTATCCTAAGCAGATTCATCAGAGATCACAGTACCTTTCATGCCGTCATAGAATGATACAATAACTTTAAGCATTGTATCTGGTATTCCAAGCTTTTTCAGTACCTTTCAAATTGACTCTCTGTTCACTGTACTGAAAAGCTTTAATAAGGTCGACAAATAGATGTATATTTCACTATTTTTCTCTCGTGATTTCTCAGCAACTTGTCTGAGTGAAAAATCATATCTATAGTGCCACAGCCAAACCCAAACCCACACTGTGACTCAGGGTAGATGTCATCAACCAGATTTTATATGATTCTATAGAGAATAAGATGAGCCAAGATTTTTCCTGCAATACAAAGAAGAGAGATTCCACGAGAATTATCACAACAATGCCGATTATCTTTGTTCTTATAAAGATGTTTTATATCCGCATCCTTAAAGTCTTGTGGAACCTGACCATGAAACCAAATTATCTTAAATAGCTTATGCAGCTTTTTGACTAGTTTTGGGCCTCCATACTTATAAATTTCTGGTGGTAAAACATCTTTTCAAGGAAACTTGCCCGAAGATAATTGATAGACTCGATCGTCCACTTCTTTCAAGGAAGGTTCAATACCAAGCTCTGGTAGTTTGGGGCGTTGAGGGATTGATGCAAGTAGTACCTCATCAACGATAGAGGTTGAATTTAGCACTGTCTCAACGTGGTCTTTCCATAGCAACAGAATGTCACTCTTCTCAGTTAAAAGTGTTGTAACCATCAAAAGCATGCACAAGTGAAGTACCACTTTCTCTGGGACCATACACTTTCTTCAGACCATCATAAAATGCTTTGCTGTCTTTACTGTCTGCAGCCTCCTGCAATTCAGCTGCCCTGACATTCCACCAGACATTTTCCATTTGTCTTAAGGTGGCCTGAACTTTAGATTTACATTTTCTGTATTCTTGTTTCTTTACAGTTGACTCTCACCAATCCATGCCTAATGTGTGCTATGCGTCTGTTCAATAAGAGGTTTTATCTCGGCATTATTGTCATCGAACCAATCCTGGTGTTTGCGAATTGGGAGACTGAGAACCTCCTGTGACGTGCTGTGGACCATATCACGTAGAGATTTCCATAATGATTCAATGTTCTCAGAAACTGAGACAGAATCAAGAGATAAGTCCATTTTATTTGACAGTTCATTACGCTTACATACGTTTCTCAAAAGTAAGACATTTATTCGTTTTGGCAATAAAGAGTTTTGGACCTGGATTCGCTTCAGGCGGAATGTCACACTACTTCGAAGAAGAGCGTGATCAGACAAAAAGCAGGCTGAGTGAAAACTTCGAGTTAACGAAAAGTCTTTTATGTCTTTCCGCCTTGTGACAACATGATCTATCATGTGCCAATCCTTGAACCGTGGATGCATCCATGGATTTTTGCGCTGATTTGATTGCCGAAAAAGTGTATTGGTAATGGTAAGGCCAACCTCCTGGCAAAGAGAAAGAAAACGTAAACCATTCAGTTCATACAGCCAACGCCATGATGACCCAACACAACATTCCAAATGACATGATCAGCACCAGCACGAGCATTTAAATCTCCAAGCACTATCAGTTTTTCTTTGTGCCTAACATTTGCAATGACAGTGCAAAGTTTATTGTAGAAGTTGTCGGCGCATAACAACTTACAAGATTAATAGGAGTATCATTTTTTAGATTTAATTTAAGACTCATGATTCGGTCGGAGATAGCTGTAGGAAGTGAAGGAAGGGTTTCGGCAAGCTCGGTTTTTATAGCAAAGCCCACACCAGAAGTACGACTTTCCTCCTCTTTCTTAGCATTAACGAAAATTTATAACCCCCAGTGAATTCTTCATATTGTCTAGAGCCAACTAAACGAGTTTCACTCAGCGCGGCAATCGATGTTGTGTTTTTGTAGAACCAAAGCTACAAGTGCCGTCTTGCGCTCTAATCCAGAGCTGCTATCTTGGAGTGTTCAAAAATTCCAAGAACCAAATTTCATTTTCATTTCATTCTTCGTTTTAGTACTGCAAAAATGGATAACCAGGCAGCTGCAGTTAACTTCCATGGCGAAGTTATGAGTACGCATTTTTAGGGTTCCTTTTATTACCCCCTCTCCTTCCAGGGAAAGCAGTGCTGTACCTAAATAGGCCTACTTTGTAAACAATGGAGGATACGAACAGCACAAGTACTCAAGGTTTTGTGTATGAACGACCATCAGCCATTGGCCGCCACAGTGAAGTGTTTCAGCTAGGGACGTCCAGCAATATGTTTTATCTGTCCCCTCACCTTAGCTCTCTCTCCAGTGGACTTGTTCAGATGTGGTTAAGATTGAAACTGACATGGTTTACTTGTGAGACTACCACACAAGGATTTGCTTTAAGTGGTGAAGGCGTGTGCAGAACCAGCCACGCTTTTTGGAAATAATCATAACAAATCATTAGTGCAAATGTTTGCCACAAATGCAATGAACAATATTCCACAGGTTTTACTTTCAGGGTTTTCCTTCCCCTAGGTGCATGTCTTAACAAAGACTAAGGGTGCATAACTCCTAGTCATTTAATCGCGCCCCCAGACACCAACCTGGTTATTTCTAAGTCCCAGGGTATATATATATATATATATATATATATATATATATATATATATATATATATGTATGTATGTATGTATGGTGTTATTTTCCACACAGGAAAAACATGTTTCAAAATATGCATTATTTAACTGAACAGTACCCATTACTTTCTGCCAAAACAGCTTTTCAGGAAATGGCCTTCTCAAGTACATTATTATCGCTCTTTCTCGTATTGATGAAAGTTTCCGTCCTAACATTTTGTTTAATGTCGTGTACAATATAAACATTTCGCACATATCAATAAGTTTGTTTTGTTTTTATATGTTCTAGTCATTTTATTTTATTTTATTTTATTTTTAGGAGTTTTCAAATGATGTATTTTTTATATTATTTAATAAATTTAGTTATTTTTGAAACACCAGGTTATATGATAAGATGTAACATTGTCTTCTTTAAGAAACTAAAATATTTATTCACTTGAAGTCATCTTCAATCATTGATCTGAGTAAATAGCTGTATAATTGATAGTTTCGACATTTCTGAACGAGTTGGACTCTATGAACGACACCCACGTGGGTCCACCTCAGACAAGTTTTATTTCAGAACATGACTCCTGTTGTTAAATTAATATTTTATTTTTGTAACTTCTTTTGTGTCGGACAAACTTCCTTCATCTTACCACTTACATTACCACAACAGACATTAGTTTATCGTCCTTCTACTCATTTCAGATAATGAACAACTATTCGTTCTTTCAATACTAGGATAAATATAACATTACTGTCATTTTTGACGCATTAAAATCACGAAGTTCATTCAATCTTTTCCCATTTATTTTTCAAACTCGAAAACACATTCGCAGAGATCATGCGACAAAGCTAACGGAACGGGGAAAGGGAGTGCGGCCAGGAAAGAAAAACGAAAGTGCCTGTAACCTTTAGTCTGTTTCGAAATCAAGAGATAGACAGAAATTGAACATCAAGACGGACTGAAATAGAAACAGAGAAAGAAATGTATAAAGACGACGTAAAACTGGTCCTGATAGTCGATCGATCATGTAATTAACTGATAGATCAATCAATTTGACAACTAAGATCATGACTTAGCTGGCATGGGAAATTACCCGGATGGAACAGGTGGCAATTTTCTCGTTTCTTACTGTACTTTTTCTTTTCTTTTCTTTTTTTTTTTTCTTAATCCGATCTGCTCCCGGTAGTTTAATAAAGCAATGAACAGCAAATAAAGATTTAATCTGACCAGAGTTCGATGTTGACAATAATAATAATAATAATAATAATAATAGTAATAATAATAATAATCTGTTACTATTCTATGGGATTACACCATCTACACAGACGGAAAAATTGAAGCAAATAGGCCGGACACTATTGTCAAAAACCTAAAAGAAAAAAAAACTTGCCTACAAATTGAATATGTCATGTTTAGCGGATTTTAACAAAGCAATCAAGGAATTCGAAAAACTATCAAAATATAAAGACCTAGAAATTGAAATAAAAAAATGAGGAAGAATAATAAAAATAATAGTGGTAGTAGGTGCACTTGGAAAGATAAAAATGGAACAAAACAACACATTAAAAGAAATCCTGGACAGCCCAGCTTAAGAGATATAAAAAAAAACTATTTTGGTAAGTACAGCCAACACACTAAGGAGAATTTTGTCTATGTAACGCTAGGGGTGTTAGGGGGGATTAAAAAATCATGAAATGGAGCCATAACAACATGCTACGACCTGCCTTAGGTCTTCCCGCAGACTTGGTTGGTAGTGCGACCATAGCAGATATCGAAATATGATGAAAAATGACAACATAAATAATAATAATAATAATAATAATAATAATAATAATAACATGTTATTATTCAATGGAATTACACCATCTACACAGACGGGAAAATTGAAGCAAATAGGCCGGACACTATTGTCAAATACCGAAAAGAAAAAAAAACTTGCCTACAAATGGAATATGGCTTGTTCACCGGATTTTAACATAGAAACCAAGCATTTCAAAAAATTTTAAAATATAAAGACATAGAAATTGAAATAGAAAAACAAGTGGAAATTGAAAAGAAAAATAGTACTAGTAATAGAAAGTGCGCTTGGAATGACAAAAATGGAACAGACTAATACATTGAAAGAATCCCTGGAAATCGCAGCTCAAGAGATATACAAAGAATTGTCTTAATGAGTACAACCAAAACACTAAGAAAAACTTTGCCCATATAACGCTATTGAAGTCAGGAAAGATACAAAAACAGAACAAATGTTGCTTTAAGAACACACCACTACCTGCCTTGTCTTTCCGAAGACATTCCAGTTCAGCGGAAATCGAAATAAGAATAAAATGACCTAACAACAACAACAACAACAACAACAACAACAACAACAATAATAATAATAATAATAATAATAATAATAATAATAATAATAATAATTAACAAAATGATCCTGGAAAACTGCTACAGTAAAAAGAAAAATCTTAGTACTGCCTGGATAGATTATCGAAAGGCATTCGATAGTGTGCCACATTCCTGGATTTTAAAGACTTTAAATATATACAAGATATCGCCCGTCATCATCAATTTCATCAAACAGTGCATGTCTATATGGAAAACAACCCTTTACCTCAATCATATAAATGGAACCTATAAGTCTGATGAAATAAACATCAAAAGAGGTATATTTCAAGGTGATTCTTTATCTCCCTTACTATTCTGCATATCATTAATAGCATTAACCAGTCAACTTAATAAGACAGAATGTGGTTATAAAATAGGCCAAAAGAAAATAAGCCATCTATTTTACATGGATGACTTAAAGTTATATGCTAAGAATGATAATGAGCTGGAAGGTCTTCTGTAAACTGTAAAATGCTTCAGCGAAGACATTGGAATGAAATTTAATTTGAATAAATGTGCTAAAGCTACAGTTTTACGTGGATCAATACAAGAAACATCCTCAATTAGCTTAGACCCTGCTGTAACAATAAAAGAATTGAAACCAGAAGAAGCTTATAAATAACTAGGTGTAAATGAGAGCGAAAACATTCACCATAAAAAAATGAAAGAAATAGTGCGTAAAGAGTACTATAGAAGGCTACGAATGATATTAAAAACTGAATTAAATTCACAGAACAGAGTTATGACCATTAATAGCCTTGCAATCCCAGTTGTCCAATATAGCTTTAACATCTTAAACTGGACTCTAAACGACATCAGGCGAATGGATGCTAAAACAAGAAAGTTTCTTTCTAAGCATAAGATGCATCATCCAAAGGCTGATGTAGACCGTCTATACATACCCCGTAAAGAAGGTGGAAGAGGTCTTATTCAGCTGGAATTGTCATACAAGACAACAACTATTGGCTTACTAACATACATAGAAACAACAAAGGATTGGATGATACAATTAGTAAGGCAACATGAAGAAAGAAAGAAAAAATATTCAATAATAAAAGAAGGCAGTAAATACAAACAAAATTTACAATTAGTAGATTCTGTAGAAAAGCAAAACAGAAGCCAAGAACCAACTATTGCGGCAAAAAATATGAAAATGAGAGCCAAAGATAAAGCTCTTGAACAGATAAAACAGCGCTGGCAAGACAAACCTAAGCATGGCCAATATCCAGAACGTGCCAACAAATCCAATGTTGACAAAGTTAATACTCATCGATGGTTACGTGCATCTGGATTAAAGTCTGAAACTTTATTCTTGCAGCACAAGACCAAAGTCTTTTCACTAGAAACTTTCAGGCAAATATTATGCATAATAATATGCATCCAAAATGCAGGTTTTGTGATAAACACCAAGAAACAATAGACCATCTAATCTCAGGCTGTTCTGTGCTTGCTCCAAATAAATATAAAAATCGCCACGATAGATTTGGGCAATATTTACATTGGGCAATGTGCAAACATTATGGAAAATCTGTAAACAAACACTGGTAAGAACATCACCCAGCACCGGTTACAGAAATAGAAGATATAACCATTCTATGGGATTACACTATCTACACAGACAGAAAATTTGAAGCAAACAGGTCAGACATTATTGTTAAAAAGCAGAAGGAGAAAACTTGTCTATTAATTGATATGGCTTGTCCAGCGGATTGTAACATAGCAATCAAGGAATTTGAAAAACTGTCAAAATATAAAGACCTGGAAATTGAAATAGAAAAAATGTGGAAATTGAAAACAAGAGTTGTGCCAGTGATAGTAGGTGCACTTGGAATGATGGAAAATGGAACAAAACAACACATTGAAAGAATCCCTGGAAACCCCAGCTTAAGAGATATACAAAAAATTGTCTTATTAAGTACAGCCCACACACTAAGGAAAACTTTATCTATGTAATGCTAGGGATGATAGGGAAGATAGAAAAACATGAAATGGTGTCATAACAACACGCCACGACCTGCCTTAGGTCTCCCAGCAGAAATCGAAATATAATGAAAAATGACATAATAATAATAAATATGTATGGAAACAACAAAGGACTGGAGGACACAATTAATCAAACAACACGAAAACAGAACGAAAATATATTCAGTCATTAAAGAGGTTTTTACATGAAAATGATATATACATTTAGCAGAATCTGTAACCAAATATATGAAAAAGAAAGTCAATGTTAAAGCTTTTGAATAGATGAAACTTGGAAGTTTCAGGCAAATATAAATAACTAGCAATATAGCCCGGTATTGCTCAAAACGAGCAACGCCGGGCTATACAGCTAGTTATGTATTTTTTTAAATGATTATGTTGAAATTGTCATGTCAAGTGCTTATTTAAAAATCTCTAGTGTAAATTTGCCGAGACGCGTAAGTTAAAAAAATGTAAAGTAAGTATTGATGTTGTGTATTTGTGAATCAGGATTGGTCAATTTTTCAAATAAACGGGAATGATGTATGCACAATCGGAAAAACGGCGGCTCGCGTTACAGCAGCCTCTAATGTGATGTGATGAGGTTGTAACGCAGAAGTGAATTCATTGTCCCTACAACGTCGAAGGGGGAGGCCTCTTGTAGAAAACGTGAATTTATTATGGCACATGATAAGGTAGAAGTTACAAAAAAACCCGATTTTTGTTAAAATATGACAAGGCATTTTGGAGAAATAAACGATCGCAAAAGTAATATTTTCCATTAATTTTTGCTGCACCCTGTGTGACAATGTATTTTTCTTCGCATAGCAAAGCATCAGAGCTTGATCTACCAGTGAATCGATTTTGGTTTAGTTTGAGTGAAGCATCTTGGAGAAATGAATAAAGGTGCGCAAAAGACCAGCTGAAATTATGTTTGACGTTGATTTTTTATAAACCCTGTTAATTGATTCGAAAAAAGTTTTGTCAGCATCAAAGTTTCGGACTTTGATCTACAACTTATCCAATTTGGTTGAATACACATAAGGCGTCTCGGACGAAAAGAGTTCCTAAATTCTAAACCTTTAGTTATTTCTGCCGCACCCTGTAAAATGATTCGAAAATTGTTTGTGTACTATAAAGGTTTATGTCATGATCGAAAAGTGACCCAATTTTGGTTAAATCTGGACCAAGGGTTTTGGAGTAGTAGGGCTCGTTGGAATAGAGACACACAAACAGATACACACACAAGACATATCCATGTTTTATATATATAGATAGTGTGAATCCGAAATGCAGGTCTGTGACAAATATCTGGAAACCATGGACCATTTAAATTTACGAAGGTCTGTATTTGTGCTAAATGAATATAAAAATTATCACGATAGAGTGGAGTAATATTTACACTAAACAATGCGAAAACACTTTGGAAAAATGTTAACAGACACTAGTATGAATATCAACCAGCGCTTGGTACAGAAATAGAATACATCACAATTCTATGAGATTTCACAATCTTCTTCACAGACAGAAAGATTGAAGCAAACAGTGCAGACATAATTGTAGAAAATGAAAAGAAAAATCTTGCCTATTAATTGGTATGTCTTGCCCAGCTGTTTGTAGCTTATCAACTAAGCAATTTTAAAAACCGTCGAAGGACAAAGTTCTGTAAATCGAAATAGAAATATGTCGAAATTGAAAATAAGAATAATACCAGTCATTTTTGATGCGCTATGGAATAAGAATATAACAACATATTTAAAAATACTTGGGAAACACAGTTTCATAAAAATACAAAAAGTTCTTGATGAGTACAAACCATACACTAAAAAGAACTTTGTCCCGGTAATGCTAGTTACGCTATGGGTGTTAGATAAACAAATCATGAAACGTAGCCGTAACAATCTGGCTTAGGTCTTCCCGCAGACTAGTGGAACCAGAGCAGAAATTGAAATAGGATGATTAGAGTAATAATAATAAAAATAATAATAATAATAATAAAGACAAGAAAGCTCCTTTCTAAACATAAGATGCTTCATCCAAAGGCTGGCGTAGACTGTCTATCAGTCAATTAAGTACCATACGTGACCCATGCATTGGGTGATCATGTCTCGAAAGAGACATGACTGACTGTGCAGAAGATTATCACGCAGTAGGTTGACATTACTTTCTGCGGTGTTGGCCGACTAAGGCTATAAGCTCCACTCTGGTCTATTATTGAACCCATAACTGGAGGGAAGATACGGATTTATACCTTTCCCAAGGGTATTTGTGCTAAGTGGATGCAAGGAATTCAACTGGAATTCGAAGTCGGCTTCCCGATTTCTCGTTCCAAGCCGATATTCACTGCACCACAACGCACATCCGACTCTCTATACATACCCGATAAAGAAGGTGGAAGAGGTCTATACATACCCGATATTGAAGGTGGAATTGGTCTTATTCATCTAGAATCGTCATACAAAACAACAATTATTGGCTTACTAACATACATAGAAACAACAAAAGACTCGGAATACAATTAGTCAAGCAACAGGAAAACAGAAAGAAAAAAGAATTCAATAATGAAAAAAGGCAGTAAATAAAAACAAGCTTTACATTTAGTACATTCTGTTGAAAAGTAAAATATAAGCCAAGAACCAACTATTGCGGCAAAAAATATGAAAAAGAAAGCCAAGGATAAAGCTCTTCAACAGATGAAACAACGCTGGCCAAAAATACCTTTGCATGGCCAATATCCAGAACGTGCTGATAAACCCAATGTTGATAAAGTTAAAACTCATCGATGGTTACGTACATCTGGATTAAAGTCTGAAACTGAAAGCTTTATTCTTGCAGCGTAAGACCAAATTCTTTTCATTAGGAACTTTCAGAAAAATATTATGCATAATAAGGTGGATCCAAAATGCAATAGATCATTTAATCTTGGGATGTTCTGTACTTGCACCAAATGAATATAAAAATCGTCACGATAGATTGGGGCAATATTTACTGGATATTGTGCAAACATTATGGAACAGAGGTAAACAAATACTGGTATGAACATTACCCAGCACCAGTTACAGAAATAGGGGATGTCGCCATTCTATCAGATTACACCATCTATACAAACAAAAAAAGGCTGGACATTATTGTTAAAAATCAAAAAGAAAAAACTTGTTTATTAATTGATATGACTTGTACAGTGAATTGTAACATAGCAACCAAGGAATTCGAAAAACTGTCAAAATTTAAAGACCTAGAAATGAAAAAGAAAAAATGTGGAAATTGAAAACAAGAATCGTACCAGTGATAGTGTGTGTACTTGAAATGATAAAATATGGAAGAAAACTACACATTGAAAGAATCCCTGGAAACCCCAGTTACATATATGCAGAAAATTGTCTTGTGAACCCCAGCCGACACACTAAGGAGAACTTTGTCTATGTAACACTAGTGATGTCAGGGAGATATGAAAAACATGAACTGGAGCTATAACAACAGGCCCTCCTGCAGCTTTGGTAGATAGATCGAACATAGCAGAAATCAGATTATGATGAAAAATGACATAATAATAAAGATGATGATGTCTCTTTGTTATTTAATATGTAAATAACCACAACTGTTACACTCTATTATTATCTCAGATAAATAATGAACCATTTCTTTCTTATTGCAAAACAAGACGAGAAAACCAGATACATCAAATTTATTGTTTGTTTTTAGTGACAAAATGAAGGCTAAGAAAGAATAAAAAAAAAACATTTGGTTTCGACGGCGGATGTACATTTTGCAGTTTATTTAATACAAGAAAACATTTATTTTACATTGTATTAATGGTATTATACATAATAATGATAAACCTTTCCAAGTTTTATTATTTAACCCATAGCTGGTGGAGAAGAGGTAGATTAATAAATATCCACGTGTATTTGCGCGTAATTAAATATGAAAAGCTCACGTACAATTGGAACACGACTCTTGGGCGGTTCAACGTATTATGGCCCTATCTTTCTGTCGAGCCACATTTCTGTAGCTTTGAATCTCACCTTCATCTTTAAAACTCTCGTCCAGTATTCACTATCATATAGATGAACAGATAACAAACAGGCTACAATAAAGAATTAAAATGCTAGTTAAACAAAACTACTTTGCTCGATAGCCGATGAAGTTTAAGAGCTTGAAGCTTATAGTCCTATCGGTCGTTATAGAAATGCTAGGAATGGTCCTGAAAAACCTGTGGAAAAACTGGCAGAGGTAAATGTTAGGAAATTGATTAGATGGCTTTGTTACTGACAAGATTGCTGGTCTCCTGATGTGACTTGCCGTCTCTTTATCTCTGCTCATAAGTTACTATTTAGTCGGAATCATTCTTGAATATCGCTGTTTCAATTACAGTGAATGACGTCAGTTTGAGTCGGAGTTAAAGATAGGTTTCGAAGTTCCATAAAATGAACTGATGACGTTATTTTTTTCAAAATTATCATTGCTAGACCGGAGTTTTTAGCCGAATGCCTAATTAGCCCTTTTTAGGATCTAGTTTAAAGGCCCTCACAAAAGATAGTATATAAAATAATAAGGATGTGCACATAAAAGAGTGCGTTGTGGCGCAGTGGATATCGGCTGAAAAAGAGAAACGGGAGAGCTCAGTTCGAATTCCAGTTAAATTCCTTGCATTCACTTAAGCGCAATTACCCTTGAGAAAAGTAATAAGTCGTCTCTTCTCTCTTTAGCTATTTTACACAGCAGGACAGATTGGGTTCTCTAGGCTTGGCCAACTCCAAAAAGTAATGACAGCCTACTGCGAGAAAATGTCTGCCCAATCAGTCATGCCTCTTTCAAGATTTGATCACCCAAGCGAGTATCATATATGACACTTAACTAACTTATATAAAATAAAGAAATTTAGCATACAATTGAAAACTATAGATCGGAATTATGTAAATTATTTTGACTTATATTAGCCGCAATTATTTAAGATATTAAAAGTAAACAATTATGAACAAACTTCCATATTTCTTAATCATTTTGTTGAATACTAAATCATTTAAATAACTAATGAGATCACGTGAGACATCAATATCCAAAGTAGAACAGAAACGTTTATACATGCCAAAATCTACCAGGTCTGCTGGGGCACAAAATTTCCGAGGTGTTCTTCATTTGAAGCGGTAGTTATGGTGTCAATTTATACTTCATTTAAGGTAAATTACAAAGCATTTTGTCATTTTCTTTCACGTTGCAACTACAGCTTCAATCCAAGTCCCTTAAAGAATTTCTTTTGTTATTGACATGCTGAGTTGAATTTCTGACCTATGATTTTGCGTTCACTTTTGCACAAATACGATTGGGAAACAGTCAGTGAACAGATCTCCTACTCCACTGACATAGGTTTACAAAAGTAATGCCTTTTCAAACATTCTAGACTGGCTTTACAGTAATGCAAACAAAGATGTACTAAATAAGAAAAAAATAAACTGACAATATTCAACAACAGCAACAATGAAAATGGATATCACGTATATATCCAATAAAAATATTAAAATAATCATAATGTTGACTTTCCTGATTATTTGTTAAGAAAAGAATATCCCCATCAAAATTGGAACAAACGATATACGCCAATAGACATGACATACTTATTTCTGAAAAAGGTTTTCAGGTAATGATGAATTTAAACAGACAGCAACGTAGCCTAAAATACTTCTTTTGTTAATAATTTAATCTCAGTAATATGCGTTGTGGTGCAATGGATATCGACTCGGAACGACAACCCAGGAAGCCGAGTTCGAATTCCAGTTGAATTCCTTGCATTCACTTACACGCAAATACTTTTGAGAAAGGTATTGATCCGTCTCTTCTCTCCAGTTATGGGTTAAATAATAGGACAAAATGGTTTCTATAGTCTTGGTCGACAACCAGTCTACCCCAGAAATCAATAGCAACCTACTGCGGGATAAACTTCTGTCCACACATTCATGCCTCTTTCGAGACATGATCGTTCATAGCGTGTATTATGTATGACACGTAACTGACTGAGTCTTAATAATGTGTGTTGTGATTCAGTGGATATCAGTTTGGAATGAAAAATCGGAGAGCCGAGTTTGAATTCCAGTTGAATTTGTTGCATTAATAACGCGCAAATACTGTTGGAAAAAAACTGCCTCCCTCTCCAGCTATGGGTTAAATAGCAAGACAAATTGCGTCTTATAATCTTGGATGGCATCCAGTCTGACGCAGAGAGTAGTGGCAACATACTGCGTGAAAAGCCCTTGTTCATTTTTGCCTAAGCATGTATCACGCATGTCGCTTGACTGACTAAATCTCAAAAAAGCTGCTAAGCGTTAGGAAATATGAGAAAAAGATTTAAAGCTAGCGTAAAGAACAATAAAAGAATAAGAAATAAGAAGACAGAAAATAACAGAATAAGAATTAAGAAAACAGAAAATAACAATTGACAATACATTGTATTAGGAGAACCTTTAATAAAAATGAAAATGTTTAAATTCTTACCCATAAATGCTCCTTTAACTTCTTGTTCAAACCTTATAATTCCACCTATGCCTTGTAAGCATCAAATGATGATTCAGAAGAATAACAGGGGTGAATATACTTCGAAGACATTTATTCAGCAAAGACTGGGGAAAAGACGAGAGTGTAACCTTTTCAAAAGTCAAATCGCAGGATTCGAGAGGCCCCAGATTTGTTTTACGCTGGAAAGAGGTCATCCAACGATTAAATCGAAATATAAGAAACCACTGTAAAGTTCACGACCCGATTTAGTAGTAATTCTTCCGGGATGTCAAACCATTGGAATCCGTTTTGAAAAGCCTTCGCAATCAAGGCTAGAAACATTCATTCTACATTAATGAATCAAAATGAAGGTTACGATGACGACCGATGACGACCGATAACGACCGGAAGATACAGCAAACATTTAATGGGGATAAAATCTATGCGCTACTAACTGAGAAGGCACTTAAGATACGTATTACATTGCAGCGGTAATGTATATGAATTGGTTAATTTTCAAGGAAAAAAACACGAAATGTCTAAGTTCAGCATAATTTTCATACGGTCCCTAATATCGCAATGTATACGCCATTGTTATGTAACTGTTAACACAAAAGCTGAATTGAAGAAAACCGATACCTACGATACTCTCTGCAAAAAAGCAGTTAGGTCCCATAGTAGATACAAGCTTGGTTGATCATATTACTTTCGACCCATAACTGACTGATCAGAAGATTTTTCAGCAATAGTTTTAGATTACTTTCTGCGTAGACTGGTTGCCAACCAAGGCTATTTAACAGATCGCTGGAGAGATGGATGAATACATTTCCCAAGGGTATTTGCACGCAAGTGAATGGAACGAATTCAATTGGAATTCAAACATGATTATCCAAATTTTTGTTCTGAGCCGATATCCTCTGGACGCAACGCACATCCGTAGCACCCAACGCATATCCACAACATCCAACGCACATCCACAGCACCCAACGCACATCCACTGCACTCAACGCACATGCAAACCACTCAACGCACATCTAGAGCACCCAACTCACATCCACTGCACCCAACGCACATCCACTGCAACCAACGCACATCCACCGGACCCAACTAACATCAACAGCACCCAACGCACACCCATAGCACCCAAGTCGCATCCACAGCACCCAACGTACATCCACTGCACCCAACGCACATCCATAGCCCCCAACGCACATCCACTGCACCCACCGCACATCCATAGCACCCAACGCACATCCACAGCAACTAATGCACATCCACTGCACCCAACGCACATCCACAGCACCCAACACACATCTAATGCACCCAAAGCACATCCACAGCACCCAACGCACGTCTAATGCACCCAAAGCACATCAACAGCACCCAACGCACACCCACAGCACCCAAGTCACATCCACAGCATCTAATGCACATCAAATGCCCCAACGCACATCCACAAAAGGAAAACATCTAGCAACCAGATATTAACGAGAACTAGTAATGCTGTCTGACAAGATTTTTTTCTCATATGTGTTGTCTCCATTCAAGACATCCATAATCATTGTTCTCCACCGTTTACTATCCCTCGTCACTCAGAACCCAGCCCACATCATGACAGTAAACTGCATCCAGCAGCAAGGCTTCTGATTGGGAGGTTGTGAGGAGCGTGGAACTACCTCTTAATTGCTGTTGTTCCTAGGTCCACCCTGACCCGTATTGGAAGCACCTTTTTGGGTCTCAACTCTGGACAAATAGTAACCCCCAAACACGGGTCAAAACACTATTAAAGTATAAAGATACACATTTATAAAACTATATTCATAAAAATCGACTTTTTAGAGAAAAATATACATATATTTATACTTTTAATATATACATACGTATATATTTTAAAGAAAAATATTTTTAACAATACATTTTTGGTAAAAAAATATGACCATAACACATTTTTGAAGAAAAAAATTATTCTCAGCAAAACATTTTTGAATACAAAACTAAGAGACATGTTCAGTTTTCTAAAATAAAAAGAATAAAAACAAAAATGTTCATTAAAATCTGACTAAATTAACATTCTTACTATAAGATAACATTAAAAAAATACATTAAACCCCACATTTTGGATGTGAATAACCCATAGAAGGTGATAAACCATTGAATAAGACTCAAACTCAGATCTAGCCCATAACCCGCCTTCTATTCACAAAAGTGTGTTGGTCGGTGGCCAGATGTCTTCTGTCCAGTCTGTAAGAAATTCTTCAAGCTCATTTTTGTTACGATGTATATAAGTAATTCCAGTTGCCTCCTTATTCTGAATGTAATAGCCCATTTGTCCCGAATTTCTTAAAGAAATCTTCATTGGTTTCACACTTTGTACATTTTATTCTTAGCATCATTCTGTAGAAGCACATTTGTTTAACTCATTTCGTCCCAAGCAAAGCTTGATCGCCACTAGTCTGCAGGGGGTTACAGTGAGAGAAAAGACTGTGTGCACAGGGAATTTAAGAGAGGATAAAAGATGATCGGGATGCGAGAAGATGGTAATTGACATTGCATTTAAACTTTTTGAGATTGTAGCTATCATTGAATCAACTAAGTGGAAGGGGATTCTTCAGGCGGACACATAGGGACACATATTTACAAGGAAGCCAGGTCGACACATACTTTTTGAGTTTAAGTTCAGCAATTTTCCCTTTCGCACTTTTTGGTCAATTGAGCCGATTGTTTACATTTGCTCTGTAAAACCTCTAAGATCAAAGATGGTCGTTGAAGTACGTCACAGAAATCAAATCGCACGTGTCAAACGCGACTAAAATATTTTTATTAAAAAAATGAACCTTTATATTTAATTTTTATTCCGATGTTTCATGTCACAGAAATCAAATCACACGTGTCAAACGCGACAAAAACATTTTTTATACTAAAAACAAATAAATAAAAAAAGCCTTTATATTTAATTTTTATTCCGAAGTTTTAAAGATTAATTTGGTCAACAAAATAATGTGAATATTTTTCCCTGTAATTTTGAAACAAAAGCAATATTTAAAAAAATGTGTTTTTCAAACAAAACAAAATATGTAAAATAAAAAGTGGTATCATCTCCTACAACTAAAATGTTCTGAGTTGCACGGGCAACGCCGGGTTATGATGCTAGTATTTACTATAGTGATATAACCGAGGCCCCCTTTAAACATCTTTATAGCAATAATGAAGGAGGCATGTCCAAATAAGTGCAATCAATGTCTAAGAATAAGTGAAATATGTCCTCTTCAGAATTCCTATGAAGAATCTGATCTTAAATAAGACAGGAGTAGTTTGATTTTATTGAATACGATGATACAAGAATTTCTACCTTTCAGATCATGATGGGGATTAAGCATATCATGTCTCGTCGGGAATATAACCAGTACATTGGATTCTAATATCACGTTGTGTTGACCATTAAATGGGCGTTGATGATATCAAATATCAGATAAGTAAATTATAATGACTGAGCTAATGAAGAAATGAATATTCTCTTAATCTATTTTTAGAAGAAAAAGAATAAGAAAATGCTTTCTTCACAGACAGAGATTTATAGCGATAAATGATAAACACACACACACACACACACACACACACACACATATATATATATATATATATATATATATATATATATAAAAATTAAAAAACTCATAAATGCTTACTAGTATCATACAAACATGCATGATCGTAGTGTATATATATATATGTCATCCACATACAAGCCTGTTCTGTTGTATCATATCTCATCAGTGTAGCTAGACATCCACTTCCTTCTGGCCGGGATCGAAACTCGACCAATTTGGTGTCAGTCGGAGTCGTTAACTTCTACGCGTATGGAATCAGAGAATTGAAATTTCAGCTTGTTATATATAAGCTGTGTATACACACGCCAGTCCTTGAAAGAATACAATTCATTCCTGAAAAGTAATGTATATATCGCAGAAGTGGGAGAGAGCTCAATCGTAATGAGACCATCATACATTAGTCATCCACATACAAGTCTGTGTTGCTGTAATATAGCTCATCGGCGTGGCTACACACATCCACTTCGTTCTGGCCGGGATTGAAACTCGACCGATTTGGTGTCAGAAGAAGTCTCTATCCCTGAGCCATGAAATCAGAGAAGGGAAATTTTAACGTGTGGTATTTAAAAAGTGTACACACACACACACACACACACACACACACACACACACACACACACACACACACACACACACACACAAACATATATGTGAGTGTGTGTGTAGCAAGATAATATATATATATATATATATATATATAATACAGCTCTGCTCATACAATGAACACTGTTTAATTAACACCTGAATGATAATTCTATACATATGTGCACCCTTATATGTGTATTTATTAATTTACGTCACTATATAATCATATGTATATAATCATACCAAAGACTTACTAGGATCTTACAAACATGCATGAAAGTTTTATATGATCCTTATATAGCTCCTCCCTAATTATAAATATTATTTGCTAGTTTGACAATTCCAGTCACAAAAAAACCCTGTTCGAGCGTTTGAAACACGGTAAAATATTTTATTGGAAATAAATAGAATGCAGGACTGGGTGCTCGGTCAATTAATACCGAATTTTTCTTATGAAGAAACTGCTAATATTAACAGTCAGTCAGTCAGTGAAGTGCCATACGTGATACACGATTTTGGCGATCATGTCTCGAAAGAGACATCACTGACTGGGCAGAAGATTATCCCGAAGTAGGTTGCAATTGCTTTCTGCGGTAGACTGGTTGCCAGCCAAGGCTATAGAACCCACTCTGTCCTGTTATTTGACTCATAGATAGAGCCAGAAAAGATGCATTATTTTATCAAGTAGTAATTAGTGGGGGATCATTTTAATACTTCATAACAATAGAAAACATGTCCCCCACTTTATGACCAGTAGAAGCCTTAATCATGATTTCAACTATTATATTCAGTCAGTCAGTGAAGTGCCATACGTGATACACGCTTTTGGCGGTTATGTCTCGAAAAAGACATGACTGACTGGGTAGAAGATTCTCCCGCAGTAGGTTGCCATTGCTTTCTGCGGTAGACTGGTTGCCAACCAAGGCTATAGAACCCAATCTGTCTTGTTATTTAACCCATAACTGGAAGGAACAGACGGATTAATACCTTTACCCAAGGGTATTTGCGCGTAAGTGAAATACAATGAATTCAGCAGGAATTCGAACTCGGCTCCCCTATATCTCGTTCCGAGCCGATATCCAATGCACCACAATGCACATCCTAATATTACCAGTACCATTCGCGAATACACCGACCTGTGTCAAAAGGACCCAAAGTTGGATTATGTCACAAGCAATGTATCTATGATTAAATTTATTTTTTATGGATATAAACATAGCTCAGATCCTCACTAAAACCTAAAGGATACATTCGATCAAAACCAGATTAATCTGAAATTGCTAACGATTTCTACAAACAGCGAAATAATATTTAGTGCTATATTATTTTATCATATTGATTTCATCCTTCAACTTTAATTATTTGACAAGTTATAGTTATTCTACTTAAAAAAAATCAATCTAGAGAAAATTAAAAAAGTCTTCTCGAACATCGCTACATCTCTATTAACAACATTTATTATTCCCAAATTGATATCAAGAAATTTGCTGAGGTTTTCAATAGTCACGATATTATTCGTAATTGGCCACTATAATTATGAAAGGAAAATAGAGAAATTTATTTTAAAAACTAATATTGAAAGCAAATGTTAATCACGCACAAACACATAAATACACAGATACAGAAAGGTCTAAAAGTTGGTGGACGGTAAATGATTGCATTTATTTTGAGATTATATATGAAACTATATTTCCTAATACAATAACTACATTGACACTTAAATGTTATTGTCTACAATTATACGAAAGTGCGTAAAGTTTTTCAACGCAGCTCAAACTGTCGTCTTTCACCATTTACACAGACTTGACTTCTACCGCTCACGGGCCGACAAACATTTTCGTACATGTTTTGTTGCGACGATTTATTTCGTACAAGTACAAAATTATGGCACAAGGCCGAAAAGGGGGAGGGGGAACAAAACTTGGGTTGGTCTTCAAGTACTCTATCCTATACCTAGCTAATCAGATTCACGACCCATACATACGTTACAATTTTTTTTTCACTCACCATAAAAATTTGTCCATCAACACTCATACTTATCATGCACCAAAATACAACAAAGCATACTGTAGACCTACAAAACGTCCCAAATGTACATAAAAATTTGTGACTTTGTACAATAGTTTATAAAAATAACTTTAAAATTTTTTACATGAAATGACATGAGGGGGAGGGGGTATGAAGAAACAAAAAATCCCCAAAACAAAAAACAATTTCAACTGAATGACATATACATGGTGTTAGTTGGACCCAAACACACCCTCAACGTACATGTTTTGTTGCGTATGAAATTGTTGAAATGCATCTCTTATGTAATTTTTGAAATAACCAACATTTCTTGGGTTGCGAATTTGAATCTTTGTCCTTGAGTCCTACCCAAACCCATTAATCTATTAATTCATTTGAACGTGTTGGCTAATCGATTGGACTTCTGCGGCCAATCCATTAACTAGATAATGACAGATATATATATATATATATATATATATATATATATATATATATACGATTGAAGAGACCAGCGTGGATGAAACCTAGGTAGGAAATAAGTGGTGTGTGTTCCATTCTTTGATATATTCTTAGCTCTGCACATTCAGTTCATTTCCTTTGGTTGTGAATTGAGTATTTTTTGATCTCCCGTCTGCTGGTTCAAACAGCATTTATAAAATATATATATATATATATATATATATATATATATATATATATATATATATGAGATAAAGTTAGAATTGTGTTCGTTTCTCGCATGAGTTTGAAATGATGTTTTGTTAAATTTTATGAATTTATTACCAAAGTTTACATAATTCTATTGTCATAAAGTAATTTCCCCAATCTTGTATCTTCTCGCTTGTAATATTCACGGCTCCTCTGTGGCTGTACCATCTTTCTTAATGTTCCTGTTGTTTTGGATAAAAGAAAAATGAAACAGAGAGTACAGCGAGTAAAACGCTGGCTTAGGTTACCGATGAGAACAAAAAGAAATACAATAATGATAGGAATTATCTAAATATTCATTTTCACTAATTACAGATGAACGTAGGGCCATGTGCATTTTATAACGTTGAGGGCAAGTTATCTTCTTTTTATTTTTCTTTGAGTGGCAGATGTTTTGCAGTATTTCCATCATTGAAGGAAGTAATCATGCAACAATTTCTCGATGCATGAGGTAAGCCCACGTTTAACATAGCGGCAGGAAAAATCTTCTCATTCAATGTTAACAGAGTTAAAAATCGAAAATTAGCAGACTTCAGTTGTGTCTATCAAAAAAGCATCAAATTCTCTCATTTTTACACAAACACTCACACACACATGCATGCAAGCAATTACCTATCCTTGTTTCTTTTATTCAAGAGTTTACGGTCTTTGTACGTTCCGGTTTTCATCGGGTGTCTATCGACTCTATATGAAATCAGAGCACAGAAAATAGTATGAAAAGTGAAATAAATTAGTAATAAATATCAGCTATAGGCAATTAGCGCAATTGCTAAGGAGCTTAAAGTTTCACAGCACTCTATCTTAAAACAGACTAATAATCTTGATACATTCATATGTGACGCTAAGAGGCCGATCAATACACTAAACGTGTCTGATACGCAAAAATCACTTGTTACTGCCGTTATTCTCTCAGTCTCTTCGCCCGTAACAACCTCGGAAACAGCGATATATTGACTGATCGATACTGAATTTTAGAGAGAAGTACATAGTGATAAGTGGGGTACAAATACAGATGATCATAATAAGGTGCGTAAAAACCGAAAGGTAGGGATGTTTTCATTGTATTTTCCCGAACAAACCAGTTACAAATTTCATAGATTGGTCTGGAAAATCGAACGAAATGTTGAGTTTGAAAATGTCGACAAAAAATGTCAGCGAAAAATTGAATAATACTAAATACCGTTAGGATTTGAACACGCGTCCGCTTATTTTAAATATTTCTAGTACTTAATAATGCACTTTAAATTGTATTTCAAACTAAACATTTTATTTTGTTGACGCAACTAGATTGCCGTCGTTCTGCTGTTCATATGTTGACTCTAACAATCAGCCAGTCAAATGCCATACGTGATGCACGTTTGGACGATCATGTCTCGAAAGAGACATGACTAACTGGGCAGAACATTATCCCGCAGTAGGTTGCCATTACTTTCTACAGTAGACTGGTTAGCAGCCAATGCTATAGAACACAAACTATCCTGTTATTTAACCCATAACTGGAGGGAAGAAACAGAATAATACCTTTCCCAAGAATAATTACGCTAAAGTAAATGCAAGGAATTCAGGTGGAATTGGAACTCGGCTCCCCTATTTCTCCGTCCGAGCCGTTATCCACTGCAACAATATGAATTACCTTTTATGGCGGCATTGATTTTGAAGTAATTCTCATATTAGACCGTGAACAGAAGCCTCGGGGAAATGTCCCCCCGAATTGAACTTCTCAGAATCCCCACCCTCACAGCAGCATGCTGAATTTTCTAGCGTGGGATAGAATCGTAATACAACCGAATATGTCTCGTAAACTGGAATATAACGTTCTTCTCTTGGGAGAGAAATTTCGTTAGTTACAATACACTGTCGGAAAATAACTGAAAAAGTTCCGAAATGGAATAAGATGTAATTTCAACGATATAAGTACAGTGATATTTATTAGTCTAGGCGTGTTATCATTATTCATAACAATGGTTTATTTGCAGGTGGATAGTAGAATTGAAAAATTCCTCTACTAACTACAACAATTATTTATTTAAGACATACATGTTCCGTGTTTTTTAAGCTTAGAACTGAGGGGTGCGTTTTATACAACATCATAGCTATTTTGACAATAATGCACACTGAAAATCAGTCTCGGTTCCCTTTTACATGGCTGCTAGTTTTTGATGTCACACGTTTTTAAACACTCACAGAAATAACGTATTTAAACTTATTTTATAAATGGAACTTTGTATGTTTGTCTGTGTGTGTGTGTGTGTGTGCGTCCGTTACCTATAGACTCCGAAACGGCGGAACCGATTTTCTTGAAAATTTACACAGTTGTACTATAAGCGTCTGCGAGTGTTCTTAGCTAGGTTTTGTGTCGATAATAAATATCGAAAATCAATAATCGAAGAAATAGGGTTATAGAAGAAGTGGTCCGATTTTAATCAAATTTGATACACTCATAGACAAAGATATAAAAAACGTTATTCAGAAGTTTCAAGGTTACAGTTCTTACTATTGCAGAAAATCGATAATATATATATATATATAAAAGTGTGTGTGTCTGTTTATATGTCTGTATGTACTTTATACAAATCCACAATTTTTATCCGATTCTCACCAAACTTCAAAATTTGACTTACATCCATTCATTTTTTTTCAGTCTACTGTTTCACTTTAAATAGAAAAAAACTATTGCATTTTAGTCTTTCGTGCCAACGTCCAAAGAGTCTGAGCCCCAGGACCACGGGTTAGCTTTAAAGCTTTCATTACACCCGAGCAACGCTGGGCTATACTGCTAGTACTTTATATTGCAGATATGCTTTTAGAATTCAGAGCCCACCTCAATTTACATTAGATACTTAATATGATTAGATATAAAAATATTTCCTATACCTAATCTATATCTGGAAAGAAAAGAAGTTGATGCATATGTTTCCAAAGGGTATTTTTGAAAAAAAGAGAATGTAACAAACCCGAATAGATGTCGAACTTATCTCGCCGATTTATGTTTAGGAGCCACTTTCACCACACGCATATCACTAAAGTTTTACACTTGATAATTAAATATGAAAATTTTCAACATTCAACGTCGCCAAAATTTTGATAGTATGAATGAAAGTCAAGTACACTTGTGGTCTACAATCACTAATATGTAACAAAGTATAGAAACAAATAAACGAATATTGCGGTTGTTTTTTTTTTAAGTATTCATGTTGATTTGAAATATTTTTAGTCTGCTTGTCTTTTATAAAAGCAAATGAGAGCAGCTCGAACTAAAGAATCGGAGATTCGAATTCGATATCCAGTCGGATTCATTACATTCATTTAGTGTTAATAACGTTCGGAAAGTTATGAATCCATCTCTTCTCTCTCGTGCTATGGGTAAATAGCAGAACAGACTCCACTTTTATAACCTTGGTTGGCAACCGGTCTTGAATTCAAATCAGCCTTTAGAGATCCGGGTTCTATCAGGCTGTCGTGCCCCCCAAAATACCACTTCTATTGCGGCTCGGTACATGTAGAACCCGTACCTAATATACCTGGATATTTGGATCTTCTGTTATTGTCAACGGTAGACGTCATGTGAGTCACATCCGTTTTGTTAGCGTTGAAGTCTTCATTATCGTCAATGTCGTGCCGTCATCTTTTATTTTTTTCTCAATAAATATGTCATCCTGACTGTTGTTCAAAGCTTCCGTAATCCAACACTCCACAGTTGATGCGGTAAATTTTCGTTTTAGCTCCCAACGGCTTTTCCCCCTTCAAATTTATCCAAAATAGCATTATCTCTGTGCAAATGTATATGCTGAACTCAAATCAACAATTAGTTATTGCAGAAACTTACCTTTTTTTATCTAAATGAAAGAACGAACTATATCTCGCACTTTTTCGCTCCCGTAAATCTCACGAATTCATGTAATTAACTGCAGAATGACGTTCTAAGTAGGCCGATTTTTGGTCGATTTTCTTCCTTTACTAATACTTCCGGCGATGTACTTCCTGTAATGAAAGTAATGCACTATTGTATTTCTACACTTATTACTTTCAATACAGGAAGTACATCGCTGGTAGCTTCAGTAAAAAGAAAATCCACCAAAAAAAAAACGACCAAAATCTGTTGTCTACGTAGAACGTCATTCTGCACTTAATTACATGACTTCGTGAGAGTTACGGGAGAGAAAAGTGCAAGATATAGTTCGTTTTTTATGGACTTTCAAAGCAAAAAAAATAGGTTTCTTCAATAATTGTTGATTTCAGTTCAACATATACATTTGCACAGAGATAATGCTATTTTGGATAAATTTTGGGGGAAAAGCCGTCGGGAGCTAAAACGAAAATTTACCAATGATGCTTTACTGAACCTGCAATATCCAGATATGTATATATAAGGAAAATATTTTTCAACAAATGCGCCATGTCGGAGTGAGTAAATTACGCCACACTGACTTCCGTGTGTTCTGCTAGGATGCGAACAAACCAGTTTTATCTATCCTCCCTATACATATATTACATTAAAGGCACATAACTCGTTCATCACTCGTTTAACATCTAGCCGAGTAATTAATGAATTTTCTTATCTAAAAAGCGACATCATATCTACCAGTGGAAGAAAGTCATTCATCTCTCTACTGTTCTGTGTTTCAAAAATCGATTGTAACGTAAATTATATGATCTCTTCGTTTTCATCCATTTGATCCGCTAAAAGTTTAAACAAATGAAAAATCTTGACTAAATTTAGCCGATTTAAATAGCAAGAAAACACTAATTATTAAATTTAATTTTTCCAGAATTTCCTTGCTCAAATTTAATGGCGCGTATTATACATACATTTTAAGTTATTCTATCCAAAAAAGAAAGCCAGAATCAAAATGTAGTCGACTTTAATAGATCTGAAAATATGTTTGCGATCTCCTACGAACCTCTCCCAACAATAACTATTCTAAACTCCAATATGTTCACCACCATCAGCGTCATTTGAATAGTATTAAAATTTTACCTCTTTTTTAATCTTTAGAATTGGGTTTCTGGTTATTTCTGAATTCTTCGCATTGTCTTTTACTCCCAGGAGCCCATTTTGTCATTGTGGCATTATCGCCTTCCTTGGGGTGAAGTTAATTTAAAAAAAATATAAGTAAACGAACGCTAATTTGGACGATGCAGGTGCATTGTGGTGCAATGAATATTGGAACGAGAAATCCGACTGTCGAGTTCGAATTCCACTCGAATTTGTTGCATTGACTTACGCGCAAATACCCTAGAGAAAGGTATTAATCCGTTGATTCTCCCTCCAGCTATGGATTAAATAGCAGGACAGATTGGGTTCAATAGCCTTGGTTATGACAGCATACTCGAAGAAAACATTCTGCCCATTCAGTCATGTCTCTTTCAAGACATGATCGCCTAAGCATGCATCATGTATATCACTTAACTTACTGACTGATCGAATTTGGACAAAATGAAGATTTTCCGGTTGTGCATTGAGAGCTTTGGAAACAAACAATTTTAGCCTATTTGATTTACTGCCATGATATATATATTTTTTTTTACTTTTTTAATTTAGACTTCCGAAACTGATTTATAGGCTTTGGATTCACTACCACAGATGTTTTATTTCTGGTTCTAAAAACTTTTCATTGCTATTTACTTATAAAACCTAACAAATCTGAAATGTATATATCAGGAGTGTCGACATCATTGAAAAAAAAAGATTTGAGCCCATAATAAAATTACATATAAAGAATCTAGTGTTCTGAAAGGAAAACAAAAGAGACATTTAATTCTAAGATAAAGCTTCGAAAATGTAAGTTAGCAAGGAATGAATTCTAACAGGTTTCATGATTGACAACCCTCTTTGAAAAAAAAAACAAAAAACAAAACAATCATAGAATATCTTTATTGCCAAGAAGAAGCTTAGAATGTTGATTTACGCTGGAACCGGTTACATTCTTCAGAATGCCAATGAAAGCAAATATCCAGTAAAGAAGAAGATTGAATGATTAAGTCAGGAAATTTTTATAGCATGTTCCTTTACCAACCGGCTCAGTATTTGAAGAGTTCTCTTAATAAGAGCACTATAGAATATAATTAGCAGCGAAATCTTAAAAGTGAGGATTGACTCCTTTAGCACTACCGGGTGTCTTTATTTTCATAGAGCCAGTTCCTTTCAAGGAAGATTATAAATCATTTCCAAGTTTTCTCATTGCTAATAATAATTATGTTCTTGAAAAATATATTTAACGTTTGATTATATTCGTTTACAAATAAGCATAATCACGCTCAATCTCTCTCTCTCTCTTATATATATATATATATATATATATATATATATATTTCAGCATGCGGTTTAGATATAGATGAATCCAAAGAAGTATCCTGTATATACAGTGGTAGGATAACTCTGTAAGAGAGCTCTAAATATATATGTACATAAATACATATACAGCAAATATAAGAAAAATTAAGGCAGAGACGTTATGTCATGGTAAATCGGAAGTTTAGGCCTATTTCAGGAGATAACATCATCAACTTCCGTCTTTTTTGTACAAAGGATTTCACCTGAAATTATGTACAATAAAAAGGGAAGCTGATGATGGTTCGCTTGAAATAGGGCTATACCACCGATTTACCATAAAATAACGTGACTGCCTTAATTTATATAGTGCTGAATGTTATGCTACTTAAGGCCAAGATAGTTGGTTTTACTGTGATTTAATGATAAAAACATATTTTGGCAAGCAGGTGCTTTGTCGTAAAGTGGTTGACATCCAGACAGAGATGAATCGTTAATAGGATTAATGAGGAGAAGTTTGTCATTTAACAAAGCAGTCATGCTGACTTCCAAGTTTCGTGCAGACATCTTTATGATTGAAAAAATGCGCTGATTATTTAGAACATTATAATGGCGACTCCTGGAAACTTCAGAGTCGGAATGACTCTGGTCACTTAAGTGACAAACTTCTACAAATTAGAAATGCACACACACACACACACACATATATATATAGATATATATATATAGAGAGAGAGACAGAGAGAGAGAGAAAGAAAGAGAGAGTGATAGACAAATGTGAAAGCGAGTTAAACATAGATATAGAGAATTAATGTGGATATGGTTTTCACCTACCTGAGTTATGCTGACTTCTAAATTTGGTGAAGTCCTTAATGTGATGTTTTCACTCTTCAAGAATTTTGTTTCTTTTGCTGTTGTTTACCGATTTCTTTCTTTTTTATATTAAGCTTGTTATAACTTAATATATTTGATTCCTAGTAGTTCTGCAAATATTTAATAGACTTTTATTTCTTTTTATTGTGCTGTCACACACATATCTATCTATCTATCTGTCAACACACACACACACACACACACACACACACACACACACACATATATATATATATATATATATATATATATGAAAGAAGGAAAAAGTTTAACTCTCACTACGCAGGTTTCAATCATATAGGTCTCATCAGACTGCGAGATAAGACGTATATGGTTGAAACCTGGGTAGCAAGTAAGTGGTGAATATTTTCTTCTTTAATATATTATTGGCTCAGCGTATTCAGTTTTTTGACAAGGCATTGGATATTTAAGTATTAAATAGAAATTAACTCATATCACTTTTTCTCATACATAATCACATCAATCGCAAGACCTAGTTAAAATTTTTTCATATGTAAATACGAAACACGTTATATTTTATTATTTATATCAGTCAAATATATGTGAATGACACAATCTGTAATAGAAGACATGATATTATATATATTTATCAACCTGAACTATCAATTTTAATAATGAAGTAATACGTTATGGAAAAAGAAGTTATTAGAAAATAATAATGTTTCTTTGTTTACCACAAACACCAGGTTACAATTCCATAGCGCACCACTCGCATGCGATGAATATGGACAGCCAACGACTGCAGTTTCTATCAATAACAGCATGGACCAAAATTTCTAAAATACCTTCAAGAATATCTTCGCCACAAAAACTACGATGCTAATGAGACTGATGTCTAATCAAGTGAAAGAATATTATACTTAATAAAGTGAACTGCTGATTTATATACAATACATTCACAATATAAAAAATAATGGTCTATAACACAACTATTTCATACCAAGAAAACAATAAAAGCAAACTACATATACTCGAGACAATATTCAATAAAAAACTTAGGTCGTTAATTGACAGAATCAGATATGAATACTAAAGTAATGTTCTACAATATTTGTAAAAAGAACAGCATTTGTCATGCTTTAACACATGCATGGCCATGACATTAAACCTATAGAAAAAATCCATTTTGAATAATTTACAAGTTCTAATGAACGCCAAGCTATTTGTTAACCGTTACATCTGAAACAAGGAGAAAATTTACAGTAAATTTTTGCAACATATTTTTGCGGTTAATTTTTCTGACCACAACTAAATGAACACAGAAGAAAGTTCTTAAGAACGTCGAGAAATGATAAATAATAACATCTGTGAACGTTACAGCGAATTTCCGATATATTTCAATTATAACACGCAAAAGATTATCCGTGAGTAAGAACAGAATTTTTTTAAATAAGCAGACACAATGTAAGAAAATTTATTTAATCGGAAACACACACACACACACACACACACACACACACAAGACAGAAATACATATCTACTAGCAGTATAGCCCGGTGTTGCTCGAGTGTAATAAAAGCTTTAAAACTAATCCATGGTCTTGGAGCTCAGACTCTTTGTGTTATATATCGACAAACAACAAACACGCATATATATAAAAATATAAAGTTATATTTTTATTAATGACGATGAACCGTGTAGCATAGGGAACAGAGAATTGAGAGAGCGCGCTTCTAATGGGTTGACGGGAGTGTAGTCTTATCTGTTGTGTCTCTCTCTTCACCGGCCGATCTCTGTTGCTCCTCTACTACTGGCGAATCCGTGTGCCGAGGTCTTTTTATAATCTTCCAGAACCGGGACTTTTTCTTCCGGTTTTGCCTCGCCCACGCACGCCTACGTAATTCTCAGAGACACCTGTTCTGTTTGCCTCTGTAGTTATTTCCGCTGCTGCCGGAAATAAGGTCAAACGACATCCGTTCCTTTCAACGACCGGAAACACCCTCGCTTGCATCAGCCTTCCTCGGGTGGGGCCAGATTGTTATATTACATTTGGACGTTGGCACGAAAGACTAAAAAAACAATAATTGTTTCCAGTTAAAGCGAAACCGTAGATTGAAATAAAAGTGAATGGATGTAAGTCAAATTTTGATTTTCTTGTATCGATATCAAGTAAGTTTTTTTCGTCGTAAGCTGAATTTTGAAGGCTAAATAAGGTTGCTGCCCTATGCATCATTGGGTGTGATGGATAAATGATGATAATGATGAAGTTAAGCATAATATATTGCTATATGTATTGAAACTGATAATCATTCTGTAAGACACGAACAACATATGAAAATTAGCCTATGCCACTGGGCAACTTAAATAGATATATTTATCTTTCTTTACATATCAAATCCTTTCAAGTCCTGGACGGACATGATCTCAACAATTTTTCATAAAATTTTCACCGACACTGTTATGCTAATTTTGCATTTCGGAATAGCATGATTCCATTTCCCTCTTTCCAGCAGCAATATAGTTCTACAGATTTGGTAAAGTAACTCTGAATTAAAAATCATGCAGAATCGAAGCGAAACAATTCCCCAAGTATATTCATTGCATTTCACAAATATTAAAGAAAAGGTAAGCTCATAAGAACATGTCTGCCTACTTTACGAATGTGTTCAGCGGTTTCCAAATAGAGTCGTTTGGATCCAAATCACAAATTGTTTTTTATATATATTTTCCATCCATGTTAGTTAACAACCTGTACTTCATCCCGATTAATGAAAATCAATAACCATCAGATAAAAGAAACACAAAACAAAACAGAAACACCTTTAAAGAATGTCCGGACAATGCTTCATTTACTAAATACCATTAATTTAATACTTAAATGCATGATTTGTTGAAAGTTCGATATTAAAGAATCGAGGAACCAATTTTACTGATTTATGAGTAAAATTATGACCTTAGTCACGATTAACGGAGTAGAATGCAATTTTTATTTTCTTTTTAAATTAAGTTTTAAATTCTCTTGTTTTTTTTCAACAAACTTCCAAATAATTGCAAAGCGCATGCTTAATGTACTTGCACATGCGCATTCATTTAAATGTTTGCTCATTTTGTGTGAAACAGTGACCACATTAGTTTTTTATGTTCAATACAAACCAACTAATCGGAAAGCAATCCGTTAATTTTTATAAAACTGTGTCACTTGTTTTTTCTTTCATTTATAGAAACTATTTAAACAATTAAACTGACAGACTTGCTGTCTCTAGCAAAGTTATGAAGGTCATTAAATGAAACAGACGAAGGTGTAATCTGCGTTTGGAATGATTTTAACTAACAATCATTAAATTTATGGAAGGAACTTGGGGAAAACGATTCTGTCTGATAAATAATCTCAGTTTCTATTCCGCAGAATAAATAATCTAATATTTAAGGAATATATATATATATATATATATATATGTGTGTGTGTGTGTGTGTGTGTGTGTGTGTGTGTGTGTGTGTGTGTGTGTGTGTGTGTGTGTGTGTTTTCCAAGTGCATTTGCGCCTAAGTAAATGCAACCTTTCTGACTGGAATTCGAACTCATTTTACCCTTGCCTATCTGATAACGGTTACACTACTTACTCACCCATCTCTTCATTTCAAATCCTTCTTCTTTTTATTCTTTTTCGTATTCAGTATGTTGTGTTTATTTCAGATGTGGGTGATCATGCCTCATTATATATTTCTATTCCTTTTTACACTGACAGCATTTTTTCCTCTGCCGAAAAACCCGATCCCGGTCATCCATCTATTCACAAAATCTCGTCCAGTAGGTGGCTCATTATTTCTGCTACATATCTTGCCCTTTATATCTCCTGCACGGATTGTTTCCCATATCTTCAATCCTCATTAATTTTCAATAAATTTTAACCGACATATTTTGATTACGAATAAAATTGTTCTTCTTTTTTAAACCATTATCATACCTTAAGAATATAACTCTAAATGTTGGAACGGCAAGAAATATTTGCTAATTAATGTCTGTTGGCATAAAAATTGTCAAGAAGTTTCCATAAGTCTGAGTTAGTAGGCATAAGATCTGAAGAATCTGGTACATGTTGTAAAGTCTCGTGTCGCCATTCGGTTATCTGCAGTGTCATTCTGGCAAATTTCTCCAAACATTGTCTTGAAGTAGAATTAGAACTCTTTGAAAAATCAGTGCCGGTCACATTTTGCTTATATATATAAATATAAATATATATATATATATATATATATATATTCATTCACCATCACAAAAGCTTTTTTCATAAGACAGATGGTTTATCAAAATGTGCCATATGTGAACGTCATCGAAAACAAAATGAATACATTCACTGATTTGTTAACTATTTAGAAAAAATCTTAAACTTGATCCGATCCTATTCTTCAAAAATGCATAAAACGCGTGACTTTTTACTTTTCTTTCTAGAGAGTCACATTCGTCCACCCGACATTTCATCCAGGCGATATGCATTTTCTTATTCTCTCACTTTCGCTTTCTTCCTGATGCATTGACAACAAAGAAGGAAAATCAAGTCCAGACGACATGCATTTTCACAACCTCTCTCTGTCTCTCTATTTCTCTGTCTCTCTCATTGCGCATTAATTTATTCTCTACTTTTGTCATTTACATGTCAGCACCAAAAAAAAAAAAAGAAAAAAGAAAGAGATACCGAAATTAAATTTTGCCTACTCCTGTTGTAGTCATAACGAAACATAGACTTTTCATTTCTTCACAAATCCATTTCGTGTGACTTTAAAAAAACTGAACTCTAAAACCCACATATTCAAGGAAAGCTTTATGAAGAACTTTCAAACATATATAACAAAAACTGATATTAATTCTTCTCGTTATATACATTTACAAGAATTAATAAAAACGAAACACTTTTATCTTTCATTTAATGTTCAATTTTCTAATTCTTTCAAATACAGTGCGCTCGGTTATGTTGGGTATAATGTCATTTCGCAAGCATAGTTGGCGCTCTCAACAAAGTTTCTATGAAACATTTTAAATCAAATAAAGTATTCGTCTAATGCGGTGACACTCACATTAACCGTTATATCTGATATAAATAGAAATAAAATATTTTTATAATTATAAGTTTAGTGTCCATTGTTAATTATAATTTATTTCGGTCTATCGTGCAATATTGAGGAAAGCGTGCGTTGATCACTTAGTTATTTAACCTGTACACATTAGATGGGGGAAAAGAACGTCCAGTCAGAGACAATGAGTCAATCAAACAGGCATTAGTCCGTAATTTTACACCGTAATATTAAATTTTAATTGTACAAATAAAAATAAAAGTCCGGTATTAATTACCATATCCAAAAAGTCTCCGGTATTAAATACAGGTTCATTAAATTCATGTATTAATTAAAAATTTCTATCACATAATTTGTTAAAACGACGTCGTTTTCACACAGTTTAAAAACATAAAAGTGTTTGATTAAAAACAAGATTTTCAAATAGAAGCTACTGAGTTTTTTTCAGATGTTATCTACATTTATTTATAAAGGGAACTTTGTCTGTGTGTGTGTGTGTCTGTGTGTCCGTTGCCTATAGACTCCAAAACGGCTGAACCGATTTTCTTGAAAATTTACACAGTTGTTCTATAAGCATCTGCGAATGTTCTTAGTTAGGGTTTGTGACTAGGTACTCCCAATAAATTACGAAAATCGATAATTGAAAATATCAGGTTATAGAAGGAGTGATCCGATTTTAATCAAATTTGATGCACTCATAGACAAAGAGATAAGAAACGATGTTCAGAAGTTTCAAGGTTTCAGTTCTTACATTAGTGCAGAAAATCGATAATATATATATATATATATATATATATATATATATATATATATATATATATATATATATATAAGGCAAGATGTTTTCGTGTGTGTCTGTTTATCTGCCTGTATGTCTGTATTTTTTCAGCCCTTTTATTTCAGTTTTTGCTTTGGATTTGGCTCTAAGTAGGTATAATTGTAGTTCTTAATCTCAGCCATGATACCATTTACTCAGAGGACTTATTTAGCCTTCAAATTTCAGTTTACGACGAAAAAAACTTATTTGATATCGATACCAGGAAATCAGAATTTTACTTACATCCATTCATTTTTCTTTCATTCTATGGTTTCGCTTTAACTGGAAACAAATATTGCTTTTTAGTCTTTTGTGCCCACGTCCAAAGAGTCTGAGCTCCAGGACCATAGATTAGTTTAAAGCTTTCATTACACCCGAGCAAGTCCTTTATAAATATAACATACGAGATCTGATCATAAATATACTGGGACTAGAGTTATAAAAATAAACCTTCAAAATATATGAAATAGGTATTTAATCTCCTTTCCTATAGTCCATTTTGAGTTCGAACACTTTATATAGCGTCGTTTCTGTAAACAGAAGCATTCCCAGAACTCCTATATTTTGATAGAGAGAAGGTGATTCAAATGTTTTGAATATCATCGGTGTCTTGAAATGCCGTACGTCTTGAGTATGATCATACACTACATGCGGGTCCTGGGTTTGACGTTAAACTGCATCAGGCAGCAAAGCCTCTAACTGAGAAGCTTTGAGGACCATGAAATCACAACTTAATTATGATTGTTTCAACATCCATCCTGATCTGTTGTGGTAGTACCTGCTGAGATCTCATTTACTGGCAAATAATTAACCCTCAAGCGGGGGTCAAAATACTGCGAAAGTATAAAAATAAATTTTCATAATAAAAACTCTAGCAATGTTTTTTGCTTTTTGGAGAAGAAAATATAACTAGCAATATGTTGCTTTCTGAAAAAAAAATATATTACCAGCAACATACTTATGAAAAAGCAAATTTACCAACAATACATTTTTTATTTAAAAAATATTTGAAAAAAAATATATATTCCAGTTACAGATCTAACTCTCGACAAAATCCTCTTTACAAAAATATGTCAAGGAAACATAATCTAAAAAACGATTTTTTTATAAATAATATATATTCTATTCATACGAATATATTGTAAAAAAGTTGTCGATATTGAATAACTCATTGGGATAAATATGCCGTAAACCAAACAGAAATGCCGTATATTTCTAATGTAATTTGACTTTTGGAAAGACGAAAATTGGCAAGGAGTGACGTCTGAGGTATGGTGGTTTTCGGACTTGAGCAATTTTGTTTTGTTGAAAAACCCTTGTCACTGATAGAATCTATCCAACCTAGTGAGATATCCAGCTGCACACTTTTTTTCTAAAGCACTGATATAACGAACGAAATGATTTAGTGATTCTTAACATAGTAACTTAATAAGCAAACTCAATTTGTTCCATGTATCTTCAATCTGCGGACCTTTTCACTGTTACCATAGTAACAGATCAGATACAAGGACTGAATTCAAAATGATTAAGTGACAGTAACACATGTACAACAAATCCAATATTCACTAGAATATCGTCAGAAAGGATACGGATGTGACGCATCGATTCACAATGATCAAGGGATATTACATATAAACCAATCAAAGGACACCTGAAGATGATGAGAGAGTACACGGTCGAAACGTTGTGACGATAATAACATCTTTATCAAGGAAATTGAAAACAATAAATTACGAAATGATAATAGAATATTGAAAATCAGTCAAATTAGAAATGAAATAACACATTCCTTTAATCCGAAATATTAACTGCAAAAGTAAAAGAAAAAACGACACAAATAAAGAGTATGTCAGAAAAACAAATAGAAAGAAGGAAAAAAAAAGGACAAAAAAAAGCAGAGAGTTATCAAAAAAGCAAATACAGTAAGATTAATAATGAGTCAAGGAGTTTGAATATTTTTGGAAGGATAACCACTCTTATAAAATGTACAGAACACTTAAGAATGAGTCAATTGTAATATCTAGACTCAAAGCAGCACGATATGTTTTAAGGATACAGACTGCAATTATCTCCCTATTCAAGGAAGGACGTACTGATGCATTAATCGGCTTTGAGAGTCACATGACAGTCCATTGGGAAGAATCGGGATTACATACGTACCTTCCCACAGACATGAACATAATTTCAACGCTGTCTAAAATGGAAGCAAATAGACAACAGATTGGTTATAGTGTCTATCCTGGGGACTTAATTTTCAGGCCTTTTCTTTTATTTGTCATCTTTATATACCTTTATTTCCTAGTTTATTCTTAACCGTTTTTTCACTAAAGATAACTGACAAGGTACTGCGATTAACTTGTTTATCTAATTTTGAATTTATTCGCATAATAATTTTCTTTTCTGGAATTAAAGCGTGTAAAAATTATCCAAAGATATATATATATTTTTAATAGTCATCCGCAAACAGATATGTTTCGCTGTATCACAGCTCATTAGTACGGTTAGATAGCCGATTGATTTTACCCAGGATTGAAACCCGACCGAATTGGCGTCAGTCGGCGATTCTACCTCTGTGCTCCGTAGAAGAAGGCAGATATTTTAGCGTGTATATTTATAGAGGGTTATCCCGTCCTAGTGGAGATTATTTGTATGTTGTAGCAGATTAACGGAATTTGACCTCGTTGAAGATAGCCCACTATATGTCATAAACAATATTATAAATCAAGAAAAGCAAATTGATTTTAGAAACAACATTTTATATATACACGCATCAATTAAGGTTTTTAAAATTAAAGTAATCCTTTAAAGATGAGTCCAACGGACGTTAAAATGGTCATGGCAATAAAATGCTGAAAAGAGAGTTTTTGTTCGGATGAATGTGGGGAGAGTTGTAAATTAGGAATGCCATTGATGTATCCCCGCTCCTTTGGTCACTAAGTAGCTTTGAGACAGCGAAGAAGGAAAGGGGAGAGAAGGGAGGTGAACATAGTAAGAAACTTGACGTTGGTCAAGAGAGATACTAATTACACACGTCTCTCTCGAGTCTGTCTGTGTGTGTCTGTCTGGGTCTTTTTGGATATGCTTTCTGTATCGGCTTTTTATTTCGTCTTTTGGATCGCAGCAGATCATTTGGGAATTCACATCCGTATTGGATTCTGGGCTTTCCATTGACCGATAAATAAAATTCGCGTAGGCTCGCGAACTGGAATTTGACCGATGACTTTTGGTCATTTGTTTTCTGGTCGTGAGAGTACAAACATCCTGTCCCTCGCTTTCCTCGGTAGGTATCACCACATAACTTTCTCCCCAGTAAATAAAGCTGGTGTTGTTATCTGTTGTCGCTTTTTATTTTTTTCAAATATAGTTTTCGATTTGTTTTGCTGTTTTCTTTTTGTTTGTCTTTTTTTCGTTTTTTTTTTTTTTAGAAATAAAAATATCTGTTTTCTTTCTTCCATTTAACCGTTCTACCGGACTTAGTTTCCTCGGTACAACATGGGGAGTTATTCAATCCCGTCTTGATTCGATTGAATCTTTTGGTTTTTGGTCCTTGTTGAAAGGGCGAACACTGGTAGTGAATTTTTTTTCAATGTGGGAATAGCCATGGGTTGGTTGGTTCTGATTTGTTGAAGTTTCTTCCGCATACGTTACAATGTTGATTTTATGTTGCAGAGAAATATTTAAATTTCGCTGAAAGTTCAATTTTTTTTTGTATATATATATATATATATATGTGTATATATATATATATATATATATATATGTGTGTGTGTGTGTGTGTGTGTGTGTGTGTGTGTGTGTGTTGAAATTCACAGTCCCTTCTTTTAAATTCACAATTGACTATCTAACTTGTTTATATATTCCTGCAGTATCATCGAATTCTTTTGATTTCGGTTGACTGACATTAGTGAATCGAAAATTTTAAGTCAACCTTCAGTTTCATTTGTTTTACATTATTAATTGTTTGCGCCAAATTACTCCTCGACCACGTGTTTTGAGACAGCGAAGAAGGAAATGCCAGACGAGCATAGTAAGAAGCTCGACGTCGGTCAAAGGAGATACTAATTACACTTGTTTCTCTCGAATCTGTCTGTGTGTGTCTGTCTGGGTCTATCTGGCGATGCTTTCATTTTCGGAATTCACATCCGTATTTGATTCTGGGTTTTCCATTGGCCGATAAATAAAATTCACGTAGGCTCGCGAACTGGAATTTGATATTTAATTAATTTTTAGTTTTCAACCGGAACATCTGCGTGGAACCGGGGTGCGCACCAACGAGTTTTGTTCATTTGCTTTCTGGTCGTGAGAGTGCAAAAATCCGGTCCCTCGCTTTGCTCGGTATGTATCACCACATATTATTATTATACACGCCCAATAGCTGAGAGTGTTCTTATTCATTGCTGAATTAAGGATATATATTCGAGTGCATTCGGCTACTGTATTGTCTATATCAGGGATTTATTAATTTTTGTAACTAAATGTAAGCATTTTTACATATGTTTCAACATTTTTACATATGGGAATGTTTTTTGTATTTTAAAAACATGACCAGCAAACGAAAATAGAGTATATATGAATTTCTTTCAAGTATGTTGCTGATGTAGTTTTGTAAGATGGATTGTGTGTTTAAATAATTTACAATTGAGTTATTATTAGTGAGGTATAATTTAAATCTTGTTGATAGACATTCTAATAAAACGTAAATATATATTTGTAAAAAAACAGTGTGGCTATATATATATATATATATATATATATATATATATATATATATTTAATCATTTAACCCCAAGCAAGGCATTCCTCTGCCACTATTGCGCAGGGGGTTACATAGGAGAAAATGGTGAGAAAGAGTTGTTACATATAGGGAATGTCAGAAGGAGAGCGATAGACGGGTAAGGATGTAGAAGAGTGTTTGAAAGAATGAATGTGTGTTAGTGTGTTAGGAGTTGTCTATTGACCTTACATTTAAACTCCTGGAGAATGTAGCTGTTGGGAAGCAAATATGTGAAAGGGAATTCCACAGGCGGGAAGTGCGAGAAAAGAAGCCGTTGGAGTAGAAACTGCGTTTACATTTTATCGGTTTCACTATAAAAGATTGAGACCGAGTTGCTAATCTAGTATCTCGTGCAAATTCATACCTAGGGGGCACCAGTGATCTAAGTTCAACGGAGCAGAAGCCGCGAAAGTATTCATAGAAGAGGCTCAGGGAAGCCACGTCACGCCGGTGAGTGAGTGAATGCAAGCGGTCTGCCAAGTCGGTATCGATCACATTACAGTTTATCCGTTGTATTTTATCAAGAACCCCGAAGAGAATAGTAGGGGCACCCGACCAGATGTGACAGCAGTATTCAATACACGGGCGGATGCTAGATTTATATATGTGCAGGATAGATTCAAACGGGAATAAATTCCGGGCCCTGCACAGAGGACCGACTTCCATAGCAGCGGATTTAGCAATGGATTTGCAATTGAGGTCCGCTGAGATTGTGAGGCCAAAGAGGCAATAATGTCCCATGCTAATGGGAGGTACGTGCGATTGTCTATGATGGTTAATTGAAAGCAGCTTCGTTTTGGAAACATTAAAATTTACGAGCCATTTATTACCCCAGTCCACTAAGGATTGGAGGTCCTTTTCAAGCTCGGCAGGAAGGTTCGCTTTGTCGCCCACCCCAGATTTTTCATCGAGGCGAGAGTAAACAGTGGTGTCATCGGCGTACATATCTATTTGGGATCTTATGGCATCGGGGAGATCATTAATGTAGATCAGAAAGAGCGTAAAACCTAGGATTGAGGCTTGAGGGACACCCGCGTTCGTATGGTAGCTCTGAAAGGCATGTCCATTAATACCACCTTCAGTGTGCGGTTAGAGAGAAAAGACTGGATTAGGTCAAACAAATGTCCATAGGTCCGCAGTTTGCATAGAAGGCCAGCATGCCAGACTGTCGAACGCTTTAGAGATATCCAAGGCAACGGTTCGGGCTTCGCCATTCTTGTCGAGAGCCTGGTATATGCACTCGGTGATGGTCGTTAGCATGTTAGCAGTAGACCTGGCGAAGCGGAAACCATACTGTTTGTCCGAGAGAAACCTGTTGGCTGTGAGATACTAAACCACCTCGACGTTTATAATGGCTTCGACCACTTTGCCAAAGATCAAAAGAAGGCTGATAGGGCGGTAATTTGCGGGGTCCGAGGGTTCTCTAGTGCTCTTAAATACAGGAAATACAGAGGAAGACTTCCAACAGGCAGGAAAGCAGGAAGCAGACAGACAGGAGTTGTAGAGCTTAGAACGGACAGAGGAGAGTTCAGGGGCACATTTCTTCAATACTATGATTGGGATTCCGTCCCCTCTGCTCGCTTTGTGAGGGTCAAGTTTTAAGATTATGTTAGAAACCAGCGAGGGTGTAATGTGGACATGATTCAGTTGAGCCTCAGTTCTACGTGGGCAGTTGAGTGTAGAAGCTCCAGACGAATCCAGTCTCGAATTGGTCGAGACTCTGCGAGCAAAACATTCAGCCTTGTTTGCTGAGGAGGTGATGACCGCAAATGCATTGATTAGCGGGGGTATTGATATATGTATCGTAAAATATTTGGTATTTAAGTCCGGGAAATTCAGATAGAGACGTACTCAAATGAGCTCAATGTTAACTTTATTTACTTAATTTAACAGAATAATATAATCTAGAAAGGGTTTAGATATTCTACAATTTCATGGTTAGTACATACTTTGCAGCAAACCTGCTCTTCTGACCCAAATGAGACAACAATTAATTTTTAAAATAATCCAAGAAAAAATATATACAGACAGACACTCACGTGCCCATATCGAGAATAGACATTTGTAACGGTAATCAACAAAAAAATTTCCTCGCTCATTTAAAAAACACCAAAGAGAGAAAGATAAGAAAAATATAAAAAATTAATAAACGGAAAGAAGAGAGAGAAAAAGAAAAGGAAAGTAAAGGAGAACGAACAGTATAAAAAAAAACAGGAAGTTAAAGTTAACGTGTCTCTTCTACAAATATTTTCATGGCTTCTACTCCAATGAACTTAGCTCACTGGTGCTCCCTATATATGAATTTACTCGAGCCACAGGATTAGCAACTAGGTCTCTAGTGGAATCAATAAAATGTAAACGCAAATTCTACTCCAACATTTTTTTTATCTAGCCTTTCTCGCCTGTGGAAATCCCTTCTATTTCCTTGCTTCCCTGATAGCTACAATTTCCAAGAATTTGAATGTAAATTCAATGGTCAATTCCTATCTCACTAAACTGCATCCTATCTCTCACGCCCCTTTCTCCGTCCACCCAACTCTCATCAGTATTCTTATCCTTCTCTTACCTACTTCCTGACACCTATAACCAGTCACTTTTTCTCATAACTTTCCCCCTAGATGTAGCACTAGAATGCTTGTTTGGGTGATATGATTATAAAAAAGAACAACTAATATATCGGATGACTAAGCTGTGTCCAGTGATCCAAAGGTAATGTCGAACTTGTTCTCTGATTTGATTTTGTTCATTTTTTTGTATTGTGGATAAATACGAATTGTTTTGTTTTCATAATAATGTTCTGTTCCTCATGGGTGATGTCATAATATGCCATGGCAAAATCCATGGCTAAAGTGAATAGGCATATTGATAGATGGGTAGTACTCCACGATATTGAACTGTATCTAAGTACAATTGGTTTGGCTATTGATGTCGTTGAACCAATTAATGACATCAGGTTTATTTATGCATTGTGTTAATCCTAGGCGTGTTTTATTTGTGTGTTGATTGTATCTAGAATATGTGTTGCTGACTTTTTCGATTTCAGGACTGGTAGGGTTGCTAATGTTAGTACGACAGTTGCTTTCGATGTCTGGTTTATATATATATATATATATATATATATATATATATATATATATATATATACTGAATGTTTACTATGACTTATATGTATACAGACATAGACTGAACAGTTCTTTGGCTGACGATGAAGAAATTGTGCTACAAATAAGAAATTCTGCATGCATTTATTTCAACTCCAAATTTAATAATTGCATCCCTTTTTGCCTGGTTAACTGATCTCTAGTTGTTCAAAGAAGACTGTTAGTTCTGTTGGCCAAAATAGTCATAAACAGCAGATATGACGTCATCATCGCTTGGATAGTGTTTCCTTTCAGGTTAGGGAACTGATGACAGTATGTTTATATTTCTGAGATGAGGTAGTATTTATAATATTTATATTATTCGGAGTATTGTTCTCATCTTTTTTGCTATTTGCACGACCTTTCGGCCTTTGTAAACTCCAGCCTTCTTCAGCTGGTAGAAATTTCGGACCAAACTTTTTATTACAATCACTGGGATATATGAATTCCATTCCTCGCCTAAAGCCCCTTATGGAAATCTTGAATTATCTCCCTCTAACACTGTAAGATACTTGTCCACCACTGCTGTAGCCTGGTATTGAACTTACAACTCATTAGGTCAAGTCACAGGAACTAAACAACGTCGATATCCACTGGGTCATGTGTCCTTTAAGGCAACAAAAATGAGGATAATAGTCGGAATAATTTAAATACGGATGTTAGGTAAATCAGGATAATAAGGAGGCTGATCAAACAGTTCAAAGACACAGTCACACAAAACAGCCGTTGAAACAAAGCACAAGTGTGTTAACGCACTGTCCCCATGAAACAAGATCTACTCATTTAGTTCTTGATAGTATGCCAAATACACGTGGTGGGGTACCAGAATCAAGCAAGTACAAAAATTTAAATACCTAGGAAGTGTTCTAACAGGAGATGGAAAGTGCGACAAAGAAATCCGAAGGCGAATTGGCATGGCAAAGGACGCCTTCCAGAAGCTGAGTAAAGTACTAACACACAGGAAAATTTCTCTTGAAACAAATAAAAGAGTGCTGGATTGCTATGTGATGTCAGTTCTTCAATACGGCAGTGAATGCTGAACAATATCATCAAAAATGAGGACAAAATTGGAAGCAGCGGAAATATGGTACTACAGAGGGATGCTGCGGATATCGTGGACTTTGTATTTTAATCGTTTCACCCCGAGCAAGGCGGAAATGCCACTGATGTGCAGGGGGCTACATAAGTGTAAAAAGATCAAGGAGAAGTGAGTGAAGAGGAAGATGTACCAGTTAGAAAGGAGCAATAGAAAGCTGAGAATGCAGGTTTGATGACAGTTTCAAAGGTGGAGAGAAAGGGAAGGATATACGGGGTGGTGAAAGAACTAGAGTCAAGTGGTTAATAGATGAGTATTGACATTACATTTAAATTCCTGGAGGTTGTAGCCGTTATGAAAGCAAGAATATGGGTGCGAGTTCCACAGGCGGGAAGTGCGAGAGAAGAAGCTGCAGGAGTAGAATTGTCGTCTGCATTTGGCTAATCCTAACTGTGAATGGGTGGGACCCAGTTGCCAATCTGGTTGTACGAGTAAACACCTGTTGAGGAGGCACCAGTGACTTAAGTTCGTCAGAGCAGAAGCCATGAAAGGATTTATAGAACAGACAAAGCGAGGCAACATTTCGACTGTGGGGAAGTGGCTGTAGTCGAGATGCCAAGTCAGTACCTATCACATTACTGATTCTCCTTTGGAGCCTGTCGAGAACACTGAGGTGAACTGCAGGGGCGCCTGACCATAAATGGCAGCAGTACTCCATGCACGGACGAATGGTTGACTTGTATATATGCAGGATGGATTCAGGGGGAAAATATTCTGTCCTGACACAGTGGCACAACCTTCTTAGTAGTGGATTTAGCTTTGGATTCAATGTAGTGGTTTCATTTGAGATCAGAAGAGAGGGTAATTCCGAGGAGGCGCAGTGTATTGCTCTCAGGGAGAATCGCTTTGTGCATGCTTATGGGAGGCAGGAAAGGTTTCCTGTGATGATTGACAGACAACAGCTTGGTCTTAGACGCATTGAAATTGACAAGCCACATTTTTCCCCAATTCACCACAGAGTGTAGATCACGTTCCATGTCAGCAGCGAGATTATGTTTGTCCACCACGACGGGTTTTTATTGATGCGTGAGTAAATTGTGGTGTCATCTGCGTAGATGCCTACTTGGCACTTGATCTCATCTGGGAAGTCGTTGATGAAAATAAGGAAGAGCGTCGGGCCTAGGATAGAGCCCTGTGGGAGACCAGCATTTGTGCTGTAGGATGAAGAGGCATGCTCTTTATAGATGACCTTCATTTTGCGGTTATTTAAAAAAGATTGGATTAGATCAAGCAAGCATCCGGTAATACCGTAACCCCGTAGCTTGCATAGAAGCCCAGAATGTCAAAGGCCTTGGAGATGTCCAGAGCAACAGCACGAGCCTCGCCTGACTCATCAATGGTCTGGAGCATGTACTCCGTAACGGTTGTTAGCAGGTCGGCCGTGGACCTGGCAAAGCGGAAGCCATATTGCCTGTCAGAGAAGAGTTTGTGGGCAGTAAGATGTTGAACTATTTCAGCATTAATTATGGCCTCGAACACTTTCCCGAATATTGGTAGTAGTCTGATAGGGCGATAGTTGGATGGGTCCGACGGTTCACCACAGTTCTTAAATACAGGAACGACTGAAGAGAACTTCTAGCATGCAGGGAAACAGGAAGCGGAAAGGCAGTAGTTATATAGTTTAGAGAGGACAGGGGAGAGTTCAGGAGCACAAGTATTATCACAGGGATTCCATCACCACCGCAAGCCTTATGGGGGTCAATTTTTGAGATTACTCGAGAAACTTCTGTCGGGGTAATATATACGTCGTGCACTTTGGCCTCAGTTCTAGTAGCGAAGTCGGATGAGATTACTCCAGATGAGGCAAGTGTTGAGTTGTATGAGAATCAGCGGGCAAAGCACTCAGCTTTGTCCGTAGATGACATGAGAACCTCAAATTCATTGATTAAAGGGGGTATTGAGGTTTTACTACTGTTCAGCACCCGTTTGCACAACCGTCAATAATCCTTGGAGCCGAACTTGCGGTCAGCTATGCGCTGTCGCATTCTCTCAGCAAACAAGCGTTTGGCGTTATTCACGATTCTCTTGCACTCATTACGAGCAGTCGTGAATAGGCGCCTATTGTGATCAGATGACTGTCTCCGGAATAGACGGAAGTAATGGTTCCTGTGGGCAATGGCGGCCGAATAGGCAGGAGAGAACCACGGAGAAGAATCAGGTTTTAGGCAATACTTCTTGTTGGGTATGAAGGCATCAATGCCACCTTTCACCCAAGACGGAACCTCAGAGGCACAGTCATCAACTGGGAGATCTAAGCATGCAAGCAGCGATGAGGTGTTGGAAAGAATGGCAACAAAAGTAAGTTAATACTGAGCATCAGGAAGAGACAACTGAAGTTCCTGGGACACGCAACGAGGAAGGACAGCTTGGAGAACCTGATACTGACTGGCCAGATAGAAGGAAAGAGAGACAGAGGAAGGCAGCGGATAACATATTTGCAGGGCCTGATCATGTGGATGACGGAACGGGTGTTGCCAGGAGTAACAGGAGCAAACATACAAAGAGCCACAAGAGATAGGGAGACGTGGAGAACCATGATCGCCTACGTCCTGAAGGGACAGTGGACATAGAAAAAGAAGTATTTCGTAACTGCCTCAGCAAAATGGCATATTATTCTTTGTTGCCGATGAAACTATCTTGGCCTTCTTTAGAGTAGTTTAGTCGTATAGACTGTCGCTTCGGCTCCGGCTCAAGTGGATGAATCCAACACTCATATAGTACAAACAATGTGAGATTTTCCCTTGATGTGATCATACTGTGTCCTATTCGTCTAGTGTCAGAAGATGTGTAACCCACCGAGCAGATATCTTCATCATATCAAGTTCATTGTCCTGAATGCTCACATCTTTGTCACATTGTCTATTGGATTTATAGTCAATCCCCTGTCATGTGTGAAACACGATTAAGGTTTTTTATCGTTATGTGCGTTGTGGTGTAGTGGATATCGCCTCGGAACGACAAATCAGGGAGACGAGTTTGAATTCCAGTTGAGTTCATTGCATTCACTTACGCACAAACAACCTTGGAAAAGGTATTGATCCGTCTCTTCCTTCCAGTTATGGGTTAAATAATAGAACAGATTGGGTTCTATAGGCTTGGCTGGCAATCAGCCTACCGCAGAAAGCAATGGCAACCTACTACAGGATAATCTTCTGCCCAGTCAGTTATGTCTCTTTCGAGACATGATCGCCCAAGCGTGTATCACGTACGGCACTTAACTGACCGTTATTTGTGGTGAAAGTCACAGAATGTGCAGTTCTCGGGACACGTTCGAAACCCTGTCTTTCCCTTCTTAATTCAGTTGCCCACTTTTACACACTTGATGAAGGTGGAGCTTCTTCATTATTGTATGAATGATATCAACATAAATGTCCTTTGGTGCTAAACTCATTATCTGCAAATAGTTGATATCACAGCAGTACCAAATTTTGTTCATTCTGAAGAAGGCACTACTTGTTAATTTTTAACTTCAAGATGTTAGTTCATCTAAAATGTTTTGATAAAAAACTGTTGAAATTAATGAGTGCTAGATTTTAACGTTCTGGTATTAATTGTTCATAGTTAGCCCACTCGTCTATACTCATGTTTGTAAAATATTGTTTTAATGTTTCTGTTGTTCTGATATTGTGTCTTTGTAGTCATTATTTTGTTCCTGATAAGCGGTTAGTTTATCGCGGATACTGATATATACCGGAAAAGGATATACATCAATACGAGGTTGTGGTTAAGGAAAATGTAACCAGGCAGGTCACTCTAGTAATTGTCGTATGTAATATCCTGAGGTTTAGTCGTAGTCAGAGGTGGTAAACTAATATACATCCGGTGAAAAGATCTCTAGATCTCTCTCACTCACTGTCTCTGGACGTCCTTACCTTCCTGAGTATTTATGACTGAAACTAGCCAAAGACATTCCAGTGAGGAGGAACCAAGGTGTATACATATTCATTACCAATTTATTACATCAGTTATACTAAGACCTAAAGTAGAATTTGGAGAATAGAAAACGCCCGTCTATGTTTTATTTTCCACGCTTCCTACTGTATAAATCCAATAGCCAAGAGTCTTCATAACCTGATAATTCAGTCAGTTTAGTGCCATATGTGATACACGCTTTAGGCGATCATGTCTCGAAAGAGACATGACTGACTGGGCAGAAGATTATCCAGCAGTAGGTTGCCATTGCTTTCTGCGGTAGATTGGTTGCCAGCGAAGGCTATAGAACTAAAACTGTCCTATTATTTAACCCATAACTGGAGGAAAGAGACGGATTAATACCTCTCCCAAGGGTATTTGTGCGTAAGTGGCTGCAAGGAATTCAACTGGAATTCGAACCCGGAACCAACCTGATAATTATAACATTAGGAAAAAATATTTTTTTGAACAAATACTTCATTTACAGACAATTGGAAAGTTAATAATATAATAGAAACATTTACTTTTTATTATAAAAATAATTTTCCTAGGAAAGTATAATTTTTCAGTACATATATTATTTTAATCATATCAACCCGAGCAAGGCGGTAACGCCACTGATGTGCAGGGGACTACATAAAAGTAAAAGCGCTAGATAGAAGGGAGTGAAGAAAAGGACACACCATTTAGAAAGGAGCAAGGAAGGGCGGGTAAACAGGTGTGATGACAGTTAAAGAGGTGGAGAGAAATGAAAGGATATACGGGGTTGTGTGGAAAGAACTAGAGTCAAGTGGTTAAGAAATGAGTATTGACCTTGCATTTGAATTCCTGGAGGTTGTAGCCGTCACAAAAGCAAGAATAAGGAAGCGAGTTCCACAGGCGGGAAGGAAAGAAGCTGCAGGGTTAGAATTGTCGTCTGCATTTGGTTGATCTCACTGTGAATGGGTGAGACCCAGTTGCCAGTCTGGTTTCACGAGTATACACCTGTTGCAGAGGCACCAGTGATTTAAGTTCGTTGGAGTAGAAGCCATGGAAGTGTTTATAAAACATACAAAGGGAAGCCACACCCCGTCAGTGGGAAAGTGGCTGTAGTAAAGCTGCCAAGTCGGTACCTATCACATTACTGATTTTCCTTTAGAGCCTGTCAAGAACAGCGAAGGGACCAGCGTAGGTACCTGACCATATATGGCAGCAGTACTCCATGCACGGACGAATGGTTGATTTGTATATATGCAGTATGGTTTCAGGGGGAAAACATCCTGACCCAACATAGTGACCCAACCTTCCTAGCAGTGGATTTAGCTATTGACTCAATGAAGTGGTTCCACTTGAGATCTGAAGACAGGATAAGGCCGAGGAGGCGCAGTGTATTGCTCTCGGGGAGACTTGCTTGATCCATACTTTTGGGAGGCAGGAGAGGTTGCCTGTGATGTGTGACAGACAACAGCTTTGTCTTAGACGCATTAAAATTTACAAAGTACTTTTTCCTCCAGTTCACCACAGAATGTATGTCCCTCTCAAGATAAGCAACGAGATTAATTTTTGTCCGCCACACCGGGTTTCTTACTGATGCGGGAGTAAATTGTGGTGTCATCTGCGTAGATGCCTACTTGGCTCTTGATCTCGTCAGGGAAGTCATTTATAGGAAAATAAGGAATAGCGTAGGGCCTAGGATAGAGCCCTGAGGGACACCAGCGTTTGTACAGTAGGATGTGGAGACATGCCCATTCAGAACGAACTTCATTATTCGGTTATTTAGGAAGGATTCGTTTGGATCATGCAATCGTCCAGTGATACCGAAACCCCTTATCTTGCATAGAAGGCCAGCGTGCCAAACTCTGTCAAAAGCCTTGGAGATGTCCAGAGCAAAAGCACGAGCCTCGCAGGACACCTCAAGGGCCTAGAACATGTACTCCGTAATGGTCGTGAGCATGTCGGCCGTGGACCTGGCAATGCGGAAGCCATACTGCCTGTCGGAGAAAAGTTTATGGGCAGTAATATACTGAATTATTTCAACATTAATAATGGCCTTGAACACCTTTCCGAAAGTTGGTAGAAGGCTGATAGCGCGGTAGTTGGATGGGTCCGAGGGTTCACCAAAGTTCTTGAATACAGGAACGACAGAAATAAACTTTCAGCATGCAGGTAAACAGGAAGTAGAGAGGCAGCAGTTATACAACAGAAGATGACTTCTTGTCACCGGGGAGCATCTGTTCTGCTGTATCTAAATATTTATGTAAAATAAATGGTTTTCTCAGTTTTCCTTACATCGAAATCCCCCTTACGTCAGAATGTATAGAATGCACCTGTAAAGATATCTGGATCCACAGATTTATGATCATCCAGTGAGAGTAAATGAAAAAAAATGGTCTCAACTGCAGCATTGAACTACAATTAATACAATTAATATGCATTCCTAAATTACTTCTACATTTCACTGTTAATTATCCGATTATTGTATCATTAGAAAGTGAGTCAAGTTGCCAAACGCCTATCCCGAGGTACGATTCAGCCTATCGCCAGTCGACACGTCAAACACTGCGTTGGAAACTGTCAGCATAATTTGGAAGACATTGTTACGTGACCCGTCACTTTCATTTGTCGGGTTGCAAGTAAATTTCAAATGGGTGTTCAGTTATAATCATGATGACGTGATAAAAATCATCTGTGTTAATCGTAGCGGAGACAGAGACGACCGACTAAAAGTGCAGCGCCAATTACACTGCAAACGGTTCAAGAAATTATCTGCCTCCGATGTTGATTACGGCTTCGCTTTAATTCCATACAGTTTAATATCATTCTTTGTTTTTTTGTTTTTTAATATTTCGTTTTGTTTTGTAATTTGAAATCGATTTTGTTTGGTTTATTTTGTCTGATTTTCTTTTATTGGCACTGATGGTTATCTTGGTGCTTATAATTGTTGCCTCTAATATTATGGTCAAGGAACTAGAATGAACGGAAGACGAAATAAAGAAAAGGACAAAACGAAAGAAAGAACGAAGTGGAAAAAAGAAAGAATTAAAAAAGAGGTAAATGAATGAAAATTTGAGTGCATATTAAAAAGAAGAAGAAATAAATATGATTACTTCCGAAAAGAGCAACAGATAAGGAGAAAAAAGGAAAATAAGAGGACTGGTGTATTACAAAGAAATAAAATATATCTTTTGACTGATGAGGAAAAGAAAGGAAACGACGCAACAACGCTAAACGGAAGCACAAAAAAGCGAACCTCTACAATAAAAGGATAATTGATTTTTAAAGACATGACAAATGGAAAAGCATAAATAAGTGAACTATATTGAATGTAGCGGCCATTGTAGAGCAGAGATGTCGTGCAAAGAACGAGTAAAATAATCGTATTTAGTATCTAATTTTCTGTATTTAAATGAAGACCGTTCTGCATTTATTTGTATATATATATATATATATATATATATATATATATATATATATATATATATAACGCGTGTTCTTTGATTATATCTTGTGTATATATATGTTTATGTATGAATATGTGTGTGTATTCGACGAACTGATGTTTTTTTTTATAAGAGATTCAACCCAAGCAAGGCATTTCAATGCCACTACTGCGCAGGGGGTAGCATAGAGTGGAGAAAAGATGGTTAAATATATGAAATGTCAGAGGGAGGGTGATAGGCGGGTAAGGATACCGAGAATGGTTAAATATAGGAAATGTCAGAGGGTGGTTGATAGGCGGGTAAGGATACCGAGAATGGTTAAATATAAGAAATGTCAGAGGGTGGGTGATAGGCGGGTAAGGATACCAAGAATGAAGGTTTGGTAGATGAGAGTGTTCTGAGAATAATTGGAAGTTAGTGTGATAGGAGGTGTCTATTGACCCTACATTTAAACACCTGGAGATTGTAGTTGTCGGGAAAGCAGACTTATGGAAGGGAATTCCACAGGCGGGAAGCGCAAGGAAAGAAGCTGTTGGAGTAGAAATTACGGTTACATCTTATCTGTTTAACTGTAAAAGGGTGGGACCTACTTGCTAATCTATTATCTCGTGCAAATTCGTGCTTAGACGGCACCAGTGATCGCAGAAGCCATGAAAGTACTTGTAGAAGAGCCACAGGGAAGCCACATCACGCCGGTGAGAGAGTGGTTGCAGCCGGTCTGCCAAGTCAGTATCAACCACGTTACAGATTCCCCTTTGTATTTTGTCAAGAAGCCCAAGGAGAGTAGCAGGAGCACCCGACCACGATATGGCAGCAGTATTCAATAAATGGGCGGATGGTAGATTTGTATATGTGCAGGATAGATTCAGGCGGGAAAAACTTCCGGGCTCTTCACAGAGAGCCGATTTTCATAGCGGCAGATTTGGCAATATAGTCATTCCATTTGAGGTCCGCCGAAAGTGTGAAGCCAAGGAGGCGTAGTGTTTTACTCTCTGGGAGGCAAGCCTGTTCCATGCTAATGGGAGGTAGATGCGATTGTCTATGGTGGTTAGTTGATAACAGCTTCGTTTTAGAAGCATTAAAATTTACTAGCCATTTCCTACCCCAGGCCACGACGGATTGGAGGTCCTTTTCAAGCTCGGCAGCGTACTTAAACTATAGACCTCTCTCTATTCACAACGAAACCACCATGAAATTAAACAAGTAATTATGTATTTTTTCTTAAATTTTCTCTTTTAAAGTAGCGATGTTTATATTTATACCGTTTTTTTTGGTGGTGGGGGTCTTTCTTTGTGAATTTCATTCGTGAAAAATCTTCTGTACAATAAAAACGGAAGCTTATGATGGTTCGCCTGAAATAGGCCTATACATCCAAATTACCATGAAATATCTTGTCTACTTAATCATTTCTTATATTTGCTCTATATGTATTTATATACATATATATTTAGAGCTCGCTTAGAGAGTTATCCTACTACTGTATGTCCAAGATACCCCTTTGGATTCTTCTATATCTACACTGCATGTTTATATATATATATATATATATATATATATATATATATATATATATATATATATATATATATATATTATGGGCGCGTGACCGTATGACTTCTGACAATAAAGGCTGGGTTCGAATCTCACCATGGTTGATTTGTCAGGAAGGTGACTTCTCGATGTCATATACCCTGTCTGGAGGAGGCGAACCCAGGATGCCTGAAAACCACACCAAGGGTTGACGCAATCGTTAATAGTGAAATTGAGAAGATATCTCTCTTTGAGAAGTCGTAGATGGTTGTGCTATTTTGAAGTCACAATTAATCGTGACCAAGCGTTTGTGCGTCCTGGCCTTTTTCAGACTGTTGTTGACGCTAGATAACGCGCTCGCTCCCAGAAACAGTATCTAAAGTCAGTTCAACATAGTCACAGTATAAACCACAGGTGGTTGCTGTGTGTGTTGCACAAACACTAGTGTGCCTGTGCAGGCGTCTACAATGAGAATTGGATTACCTAGCCGCCCTGGTAGACGGGCATATACGGAAATATATATGTGTAATGTTTGTTAAGACGTATGAAAAGAAAATATAACACCTCGTTTGGGAGTTAAAAATAGATTGATAAGTGTACACAGGCGTACATTGTCTTTATGTATAGGGGTATATAAAAAGTTACTTATATATATATACATATATTGATGTATTTTGGCGACAATTTTTCATTAATGCAGTTTTCATTGAATAATATAGACAAGTTTTACAAGAATAAATATTAACACACAGTAAACATAGAACATTTAAGTTATTAACAATAAAGAGAATTAAATTGAAAATACAAGTCCATCCCTACCGTAGCGGATGGCCGTGACAAAATAGTGGCCTTTTTTGGTCCCTGATCTGATTACAGGCATTTGAGTACATATTGGATATTTTTGATATTACTGTGTGTTAATATTTATTCTTTGATCATGGTTTATGTGAGACGAAAGCTTAGACCCGATAAAAAAAATCAACAATTAATGTGATTTTTTGTTGTCTTTCAACGATATCACCATCAACTATATCAGACGGTACGAACGGATCCTACACAAAATTAATAGACAAAACTTGTCTATATTATTCAATGAAACCTGCATTAATATATATATATATATATATATATATATATATATATATATATATATGGATGTGTATGCATGTCTGCGTGGACCCGCTCCTCATAGAATTACGTGTGTGCGAAAGCAGTAATTGTATGTGGATATAAATAGACGAATGTATGTATGAAGAACACATTTATGAGTATATATACGTACGGATGTGAGGATGTACATAAGTATGAAAATATATGCTTAGTTTGGGAGTATGTGGAGAATTAATAGCATAATTATATATATATATATATATATATATATATATATATATATATATATATAACACTAATTTTTCGCGCCGAAATCCCGTCTTTAAGAAATGTCTATATGTGAGTATACGAAAGCAAGATCTGTAAGCAGACATGAAAAAGGGTAGGTCGCTAATTATGTATAAGCATAAACAAAGTCACATTTGTAGATATATACTTTCGGTCATCAGCTATCCATTTTTGTTGTTGCCGCTTTTGGTAGTCTTCATGTAGTGCAGTTTCTGTTATTTGGTACATTTCTTTGTTTGTATTTCTGTAGGCCGTGCCGACAAAGTTCAAAAAAGCATGATCATTGCAAACAAACTCAGGCTGCATACCCTAACAGTCTAACTATTTATCTGGGAAAGCCTTTATATCCAGCCACCAGTTAAATATTTGTGCACTTAACATTTATGACAGATTCAGTGAAGGTTATATAACTGCTTTCATTTGAATTCCAGATGATAGTCTTTTGGGAAGGTTCATCTTAATTTCTATTTCTTGCGATATGAGAGGCATCTAATTGTGGGCATTTCATATTGCATTTATAGGAACAAAAGACGTTTAAGAAGAATAATGTAAATATCAAAATGAAAAAAATTAAATAGCCAACAGTCACATTTACAGACCTGGACGCACCAACTGTATTTCCTAGCGGAGGTAATGTGTGAAGCTGGTTTTGCAAACCACTATTTTCTTTCTTTTACACAAATAGACGCCCTAAACGAAGAGAACACAGCTTTTCTTTTTAACACGTATTTGGATGAATATGTATTCCACCCCGTATCCCGAGATTATCAGCGTGACGTGAACGAAATAGTATCAATCTTTATTTAATCTTTTTAAAATGATCATTTCACCCCAAGCATTGCAGAACCGCCACTAGTTTGCAGAGGGGCTATAGTAAGAGAGAAAAAATTAAAAAGGTATAAGGGATGTTGAAGAAAGGATAAATGAAAGACTGGAATCAAGGAGTTCGAAAATAGCAATTGACGTTGCATTTAAACTTTTGGAGATTGTAGATATCAAGAATGCAAGCAAACGGAAGAGAGTTGCACAAATAGGAGGTGTGAGAAAAAAAAACTGTTATAGTAGAAGATTTACTGCTGATTTTATTTAGACCGTCGAAAACCGTCATACTAACTGCGCATCCAATGATAAAAAGTGGCTCATCTATGTGTCGTTTTTGCTTTGCTCCCCACAAATTCTAATCTAACTGTAGCTCTTTGCAATGTTTACATTTTTACTATCGCTCACTTACCCCTTTCTGAAGCTCATTTAGTCAGGCCCGTTTTCTAGGTTACCGACTTCTTTCCATCATTCTACTTGCTTTCATTTAGTCCCCGTGAATGTCAATTTTTCACGCCTCTCTCTGTACATCCTAGAAATTTCAATTATTTTTTCTGATTGTATCTACGACGTGCCTTCAATAAGTTTCCCGGATCTGAAATCAATTAGCTCGACCATCGCCCTGCTGCCGTTATGAAGTTTTTCATTCTGTTCTTCACTGAGCACCCTTGGAACAAACTTCTCGCAAATCTTCTGCAGCTTCTGAATGTTTGTGTACAGTTCCCACACTGGCATCAAACCTGATACTTATTGTCTCGATTGACACAAGACGGTCCTCATCCATAAAATTACAGATTTGTTCAACCAACTTCCCTATCTTTTCACACATCTCATCGTCCCTCACAAACTCTCTGCTCTTCCTTGAATCTCTTGTGCCACTCATAAAAAGATGATCGGCCCATGCAAGAGGGTCCGTAACCAGTCTGAAGCATTTCATATGTTTCTGTGGCGTTCTTTCTATGTTCAACACAAAATTTTATAGCCTAAAAGTGTCCTCTAGCCCGGACGGCATTTTCAGAAAACGTCAGCTGTGACTATCAGTGTTTAGTAGGGTGTGTTCCAAGTCCTGCTGCAGTTGTTCGTTTCAACTTGAAATGATAAAAATTGGCCTGCCATCTCATCAGATGTTTAGTAATAACATAATTCAATTTCAAGGGCCTACAATAATTTGAAATGCCTCTAGAAGAAAATCCAAAAACTTATTGAAGGCATCTCGTATAATTGTCTTTTTGTTTCAGTGAGCCTTAAAACGTTTTTTTTTTTTTAGTTTTGTACATAATATATTCAGAAACCATCTGTAGAATCACATGAATATTCACATAACCTTTTTCTTCCTAGGTGAGAAATCTATCCACCATTCACAGATATATATGACATATATGAGGACTGATATTACCTATCAATTTAGTTCATTTCACTTGGTTTCAAACAAAACTTTTCTATTCGGTAGTCTATTTATAGTGTTTTGGTAAGCATAATTGGTTATTTCAACTCTTTTGGATTTCAGTGTAATATTTTGCATCATGCGTTCAAACACTTCCTATATATTGAAACCTCTGGGCTTGATACTCTCTGCTATTGCTTCTTTTTTCCATTTTATAATCCACATCTGATGCTAGACTGAAAAATGTGCAAGATCTAAAAATTAACTAAGGATAGAGAAATAATCATGACAACCATATTTTAGTCCTTTCTTTTGCTATCATATCTAGGTGGTCTTGTAATTTTATTTCTAAATCTACAATCAAATGTCTCATTTATGTATTATATTTTTTAAAGATTGTACCTACTGATGTGCGTTGTGGTGCAGTGGACATCGGCTCGGAACGGGATATCGGGTCTCCTTGTTCGAATTCCAGTTGAATTCCTTGCATTCACTTACGCGCAAATATCCTTGGGAAAGGTATTAATCCGTCTCTTCCCTCCAGTTATGAGGTAAATAACAAGACAGATTGGGTAATATATCTTTGGCTGGCTGGCAACCAGTCTACCGCAGAAAGTAATGAAAACTTACTGTGAGCTAATATTCTGCCCAGTTAGCCATGTCTCTTTCGAGATATGATCGCACAATCGCTTATCTCGTATGGCACATGACTGGCTGACCTATGGATAATAAATCCTAACAGAACATTCAGTTCCCCCAGTATAGTAGTATAGTCTTGATGTCAATTTGAAAAGAAATCAGTGAGTAATATACTTTTGTGTTCTGAATCATTTCATTTATCCGTAAAAATACTGTTTGCTTCCAGAAAAAATGTTTGGCTTATTCTAACATATTTTCCCATATAAATCAAGTTTGCTGAGCAGTTCAAATAGATCTATGTATTCTTCTTATTCAAACTATTTTACATTGTGTATAAAACAATAGAATACATCTTTTTGCACTTATATTAGTCTCTCCGAAATCATTCTAATAGCATAAATATAACATTTCATGCTTTACTGTCTTTGATAGAATCCCACTTTTCTTGTTCTATATTACGTCTAATTTAGCTTCGACCGATATGAAGGTTCGAATTAAATATGAAGGTTCGAATTAAATATGAAGGTTCGAATTAAATATGAAGGTTCGAATTAAATGATTGTCGATGTGGATTGTAAGTTACTTATTCGTCGGAGCTCGCAATCATTTACACCGAACTTTTTAGTTAACGCTACCGATATGTATTTACTAAAGTTATGTCATTAGTTTCGTATATTTCAGATATAACTTCCATAATTTTATAGATGAAGAAATTCGGTTTGGTTCAATTTAGTTAGCAGCATATCCACTTAAGTGGGTTATTTAATGCCAAATCATAAATATTTGGAACTCATTTACATGCCGTCAACTACAATTGTTGGTCAGTTTGCATGAAAATTATATTTGCTGGTAAGTTTTGATAATTTTACTATCAGTAGATGTAGGTAATTTTTTTTTCAATATAAAAATGTATTCCTGGTATATTTTACTGCATATATATACCACTACTTTCACTGTGTTTTTTTTTTTTTGTTTTGTTTTGTTTAGGGGTTCAATATTTGCCCATAGTTAGGACTTTAACATATGCTAACGGACCGGGTAAAAGTGGACGTGAGAACAACAGCATTTAACAACTGGTTCCTGTCTATCTACACTGTTTCTTTAGAGGCCTTTTCACAGAAACTGCGTGCGGCACAAGACTATTTTATATTAAGAACTCTTGGTTCTTAAGCCCGGGCTATATGTTTCTGGCACCTGTCTATATTTCCCCAGACGAGGCAATGCAAAGTCTTGTATGGCTTAAAAAATTCCGACAAGGTAGAATTCGTGGTGGAAATATGTCAATCTTGCCTGTTTCTGATTTTTCCCTCTGTCTTTCTCTATATTTATTTCTAAGTCTACAATAAGATTGTGTCATCTATAATTTTAAGATTGCACCTACGGATAATAAATCCTAACAGAACATGCAGTTTCCTCACTGTGTGTGTGTGTGTGTGTGTGTGTGTGTGTGTGTGTGTGCTAATTCTTTAACGTATTTCACCCATCTTTATGATAATTCTTCTTTGTCTAATGGTTTCCTTTTCGGTTTCATACAACTTGTTGATGAACCTAAATCTTCCAAATAATATATCCTCTTGTTCTTATTAATTACTGCTCGTCTTTTTTCAACCCAGTTTTAGCCTGTACTATCTGGCCCAGGCTTCTATGCTACTATGGATTGTATCGTGGCTCGTACCATATGACATCCGGTCGCCGTATATATAAAAGACAATGTTCGCTTAGCAAGGGGAATGTTGTCATTATCACGGACGTCGGGAAGTTACACCTACTAATGCGAGAGACTGTAAGTATTGTATATACATTTTGGTTGTACCACTCTGTTAATAAAGTAGTTTAGCTAGATTTCTCGGTGTATCTCTTCATTCCACAATACAATGCTATATCGGTTAGGGGACTAAAATAATACCTTCGAAACATTGCGATAATGGCGATGATTTGGGGAATAAAACCCGAATATAAATAAGGTAAAAATGATAATTTCACATAATGAAAACTTAAACGACAATGGTGTTAATCAAGAATTATTAAAACGAGTGGGACAGTAAAATAGAAATTAAACCTATACGAACAAGAATTATGACAAAATTAAAAAATCACTACATCAATACAATGGATCAAAGAAACATACAAAAATATTAACTGATTAGAAATCCAAAACAGAATCAAAACGCAGAAAGAATCTCTTGATGCTTAGACGTTAGTGAGATATAAGGACAATAAAAGAACAGGTCTGTGAAAGATAAAATACGACGATTAACGCTGCATTTTGTTTTTTGACAATTCTATATTACATGGAATCAAGAAGATGGTGGAGAATTACAAAAACGAGTAGTGCTAGAAATCGAACTTCCGGTTAAATCTGGAGATTTCAACAGTAAAACGATTACATCTAGCAATTTTTCAGCATGAATCCATCCTGCATTATATACAAGTCAACCATCCGTCCGAGCATGGAGTACTGCTGCCATTTATGGTCAGGTGCCCCTGCCGTTCTTTTCACTGTTCTTGACAGGCTCCAAAGGAAAGTCTGTAATGTGATAGGTACTGATCTGGCGGCTCGACTGCAGCCACTTCCCCACCGTCGAAATGTGGCCTCCCTTTGTCTGTTCCATAAATACTTTCATGGCTTCTGCTCGGACGAACTTAAGTCACTGGTGCCTCCTCAACAGGTGTTTACTCGTGCAACCAGACTGGCAACTGGGTCCCACCCATTCACAGTCAGGTTAGCCAAATGCAGACGACAATTCTACTCCTGCAGCTTCTTCTCTCACGCTTCCCGCTTGTGGAACTCGCTCCCATATCCTTGCTTTCCTGACGGCTACAACCTCCAGAAATTTATGTGCAATGTTAATACTCATCTACTAACCGCTGGACTCTAGCTCTCTCTCCACCCCCTTATAACCTTCCCTTTCTCTCTACCTATGTATCTGTCATCGCACCTGCATTCTCAGCTTTCTATTGCTCCTTTCTAACTAGTTTGTACTCCTCACTCTTTTCTAATTTTTTTACAGTCATGTAGCCCCCTGCACATCAGTGGCATTTCTACCTTGCTCGGGGTGAAATGATTAAAAAAAATCTAGTAATAAGCTTAAATTTGTACAGTTTAGATATTAAAGAGAGAAGCTCATTGGAGCAATTGCAATAAAAATTATTTGTATAAAAGTCGTAGGGAAGCTTGGATACGGCCATGAAAAAATGAATAGCATAGCAGGTCAGCATCTTTTTTTGGATCTTGTTAGGAATGTGGCGATATACAAACTAACCAAAAAATTATGTCCGTTTTTAAAGGAAAAATGAAAACGCTTCACAGTATGCGTAATTTATATTTAGTCTTCGAAGTAATCGCCATCGGCATCCAGCACCTTCTGCCAGTGTCTCCAGCTGTCCAATGCTCTTAGGGTAGAACTCGGATGGTTTTGAGACAATGAAGTCCGTGAGGGCTTTGTGCAAGTCCGTTTCATTGGTGAAGGGTTTCCCCTGAAGGTGATTATCCAGGGAGTTGACGAAGTGGTAATCGGATGGCGCGAGGTTAGGTGAATAAGGTGACTGGCACAAAATCTTCCACCCAAGTTGCTGTATGGTATCCCTGACAGCTCGCGCGAGATGCTGCCTGGCGTTGTCATTGGAGTGAAAAGCAGTGACCGTTAGACACGTTGTTAGCAGTGCATAATGAACCACTTGACGACCTATCCACCAGACACAAAGCATAATCTTGCGTGGGTGCATAGGCGACTTTGCGGTGTGAGGGAGTGCATCATCCAATATCTGGAACGCTTAGGAGATTCGTACCGAACCTACTTTTCATCACTGGTAAGCACTCGATTAAATAAGGATGCGGTAAGGTGGCGAGAAAGCAGTGATACGCAGGCTGCCACTCGTTGTTTCTTGTGGACCTCTAATAGAGGCGGTGCGGTTGAAGTTTATTTCATCGGAAATGTTGAATTGTCTTGCAAGTTCACTACATGTAAGACTACTGTCCTTTTCAATGGCCGCCTTCAGGACTCCGTCACTCAAGACCTGTGGTCGTCCACAGCCAGGCCATCATGGATAGACAAATCTTTCGACTTGAATTTTAGAAACCAGCGCCTTGGAGTACATTCATCCACAGCACTATTCCCAAACGTTTGACATAAGCGGCGACTTGATGCAGTTGCTGATAATCCCACTTTGAAGTCGTAAAGCAAACATCCCCGAACGAGATCTCTAGACACTTCCATCCTTCTCACAGCTGTCCGGCTTATAACTGATGACCGGGTACGGTGGGCGGGTTTTTTATTATGTCTGATGTTCCTACTTCCAGCTGTCCGAATATTAAAACAATTGCTACACGCATTTCGTATATATTTGAACTTCATTCGATGACTAATCAAAAAATGGGCAGAACTTTTTAACTACCTTATATCCTGATTACGACTTATAAAGGTTCAAATTATATTGAGACGAGAAAGATTGTTTGTCAATAGAGAGTAAACTTTTTCAGGAGCAGACTTAGCAATTTAGTCAATACGAGTGGGCCCGTGCCTTCCAAAAAGACGGCAACATTTTTATATCGATATGCCGTCTAAAATGACTGACATATATACATTGATATATCTACTATTAAGTACCTTTCATTGAAGAACATAAGACCAAGACGGTGACGTGAGTTGATCGTCTGGAATTCAAAATCAGCTGATAAAAAGCAAAAATTGTCTAAACGGTAGCAGTTTCTTTTATAATACGTGAAAGAAAGACGAAAAAAAAACTAAAATAATCCAGACGATTGAATTAATAACATCTGTTAATAACATCTGTTAATAACATCTGGTAATATTCAAAGGAGTATACTGGAGTGTTTCAGGGTTTGATTTCACTTGATCTCCACAGAAAGACCCTAAATGATTCTCGCGATTCAATATCCGTTCTTTATTAAGCAAGCCTTGCTTCTTTACAATATAACCATTTTTTGCGGTAGTAGGTGGCTATCAATTTATTTATGCCTTGTGAGCTTCTTTCCTCATGATGTGCTTCAAAATTTAGGCTGTCTTTTACTCTTTTAGCGGTAACTCTCGGATAGGTCAATAGCATTTGCTTCTAAATTTATAGTCATCTATCATCATGTGGTGAATACGATTACTGTTTTATTTTTCGGTGGTGGAAGAGGCAGGACGTCAGATCGGTGCTCATATTCATAAATTGCTCTTCTCCACCCAAATTCAGCCTCTCAATGATGCACTGCTGATTAAGCTGGGACATACGCCCGTTAGTGTAGAATGTGCGTTGTGGTGCAGTGGATATCAACCCGGAACGACAAATCGGGTAGTGAGCTCGAATTCCAGTTAAATTTCTTTTATTCACTGACGCACAATTACACTAGGAAAAAGGTATTAATCCGACTCTTCCTTCCAGTTAGAGGTTAAATAATAGAACACACTGGGATCTATTGTCTGGGTTGGTAACCAGTCTATCGCAGAAAGTAAGGGCAACTTACTGCGGGATAATTTTCTACCCAATTAGTCATGTCTCTTTCAAGTGATTTTGAATTCTATTTTAATTCCTTGTATTCACTTACGCACAATTACCCTTGGAAAATGTATTAACCCATCTCTTCCTTCCAGTTAGAGGTTAAATAACAGAGCACACTGGGATCTATTGCCTGGGTTGGGAACCAGTCTACCGCAGAAAGTAAGGGCAACTTACTGCGGGATAATTTTCTACCCAATTAGTCATGTCTCTTTCGAGTGATTTTGAATTCCATTTAAATCCCTTGTATTCACTTACGCACAAATTCCCTTGGAAAAGGTATTAATCCATCTCTTCCTTCTAGTTATGGGTTAAATATTTGGACAGACTGGGACCTATTGCTTGGGTCGGCAACCAGTCTACCGCAGAAAGTAAGGACAACCTACTCCAGGATGATTTCCTCACTAGTCAGTCATGTTTCTTTCGAGACATGATCGCCCAAACGTGTATCACGTATGGCGCTTGACTGACTTTCTAAATGCTTTCTTCCTTTAGGTATTGGATAAAAACCACGATGCTAAAGTCGCTATCTTTTTCTTTTTTTTAAGTTTTCTTTGAAAATAACATATATGTTTACACGGATATTAAGTTATTAATAAGCAGAGTTGAATTCAATGTTGATTGGCTGCTATGTTTAACGTCATATCAATCGCTATGGGTTATTTAAAGCCAGACTCTAAATATTTTTAACATAATTTTTATTTTTATTTTTGAAGATAATGTTTTAGTTATACATGTCTTACTAATTAAACCATGGCTAGGAGAAACAGGTCGATCCATAACTTCTACAAGATTATTTGCATGTAAGTGAAGATAACAAACCCGACTGGACTTGAAACACAGCTTTCCGATTTATTCGAGTCATTATACATTTACACCACACAAAAAATGATGTGACCGTAAACCGAAAATCAAGGCCAATTGACGGCGCTAACATCACTTAGCCTATGAACTTTTCAGCCAGCAAACTTTTCAGCGCGCGAACTTTACCTCCCACCCTCGTATGATGATAAGATATAGATTCATACACGTATTTATGTAGTTTATCGTAATCAAAGGCGAGACTAAAAAAAAGTGAGGCACGTAATAAAGTTGCAATTCGCTTCAGCAAAACCAGGCTTGCTCTTAACCTAAACCTATGAAGAGGCAACCAAAACAATTTTTGTTATAACTATTTTCGCGCTCTGAAATAACAGTGAGGTTAAAAATGTCGAAGAGAATTTCTCTTATTATTGCTGTATGTTCTTTTCTCATTTTTTTTTTCAACACATAATTTTGCCAGAACTTTTTTAGTCGATATTGTACAGCAAATAATCTCCCTCGATTATTTTTTTCGATTTGTCTTCTTTCTTGTTTTAAATGACCTATCGGCAAAGTTTCTTGGATTGCAGCCTTTATTTATCAGCTTTCTGTCATTATTGTTCTGGTGTGATCTAATAAAAATCTCTAAGAATGTTTTTTCTGGCCAAGTGACAACCTTGAAATGTTTTATGGCAACGATCTTGTAAATTTATGAATACTGTAAAAAATACTGCGTGATGGAAATGCATATATATGTGTATGTATTACCATACATATCTTTAACCATTTATATATATATATATATATATATATATATATATATATATATATATATATGCGCAGAAACAATATATATATATAAAGAAAATTGTTTATGAATTTTCATACTATTGGGGAGATTGTAGCCATGCATCTCCGCAATATTAACAGTAAAAAGCCAATATTAAATTTTACATCGAACACACATCAACCACACGCTCTCGTAGATGGACCAATCGCAGTCGAAATCTAGTGTGCTTCATACATGTATCGATTATCATATCATAAAAATAGCACTATCAAGATATTGCAAATGGTAGAAATTGATACTAAAAAGTTATGAGTCACCAACTGCATGAAAATTTACAAAATTCTAGCAGCTATTAAATAAAATGTTTTTTTAGTACAGGATGCGTTATCTTGAAGTGTGCATAAAATCTGCGCCTGCTACACATCTCGACAAAATCTAAAAAATAAATCTGCAATGTAATCGATCCTGACATGGCAACTTGACTTTAGTTTTTTTTTTCTTTCAGACGCGATATATCTTATTTTTGTCTTTTTCTATAAATATTTTATGGCATCAGTTCTTAATTAGCTTTTTACCTGGTGCAACCTCCACATAAATTTACGCGTGCTACTGGATTGGCAGCTAGGTTTCAACCTTTCACCTTTGGAATAGTTAAATATAACTGTAACAGTTTATTTCCTCTCACTTTTTCCCTGTGGAACTCAATTCTATTTACTTACTTCCCTGATAGCTACAAACACGAAACGTTTAAATGCAACGTCACTTGACATCTTCTATCTCCCTGAATTCAATCGAATTTTTATCCATTCTTCAAAAGTAATACTAACACGTATATTAGTTGTTTTATACTTTGTCGGTGTGGCCTTGCTTGCTTGAGCTGATACGAATGGCGGCACGATGGAGATTTTTGAATGTCAGCTATCAACACAAACATGGCGGTAGCAAACAGAATTTTATTAACCATTCAAAAAATGGTTAATAAAAAACTGCGTTAAAATTGACGATTCTTGATAATGATATAAACAGTCGAACAAAGCTTAAAATAGTACTTTCTCGAAGATTGGTTGAATATTTGTGCCAGTATATCCAAAGAGAATAGATTGTTTAATTGCAAAAATAATGCTTAAACAAATAAATTAAAAATATCTCGAAGTTAATCGATTTTGTCACAGATTTGGAATTTTTTCTAAATCAATTGTGTTAAATTAATATACGAAAACAGTGATGTTATGAATATTAAGAAAAAACAAGAAAATGTAGATTTAAAAGCATT
>JBBBDQ010000820.1:4747500-4757500 GCA_037127315.1 Ascarosepion bandense
GTAGTAATTCCAAAGATTGCCCGATATATAATTGTTTAGCTAGTTCTCTAGTTTATTTTTGCACTATTTATACAACTGAATATACTTATATTAAAAAGGCTTTATATCGGGTCTACTAAAAAACCCTTTCAAAACTCACTGGTATCATGACACACTATCTTTCAATAATAGTTCTTATTATTATAGTAATTCTTTATCCAAGTACTTTTGATGTTTAACAAACAAAACCTTTAATGATAAATCGAAAGAAATTACTAAGGCTCGAATTTTTAATTCCCTTTGTGCACCTTGCTATTTTGTCTCCATGAGAATTAGTAATCATTATGTTTAAAGGCAAGGTTAATATTTGAAACTAAAGAAATGAACTTACTGTTCACTGTAAACATAGTTTATTTTTTACTTTACAAATGAGGTTGCAATATTAAGAATTTATTTATACTACCTTTGCTGATATCATTTGTTTTTACATTTAATTGAAGGGTATTTTCATCTTAGATGAATTTTCAAACCAATATTTGGTGGGCATTTAATTTGGCTGATATTTTATTAATATTTGCTAAGTATCTAAACTAAAATAGCCCGCCAAATTATATAGTTATGACCTATTTAATCTAACATATATTATAGTGTTAAAATTAGTTAGATTTTAATACAGCATCTACAATCTGGCTAATATTTAATAAGTTATTATTATAGCATCGATTTTTAATTTGTAATTTAATAATTGTGATTATTGAGGCATCAATTTCACACGGTTTCAGATTTGTTCCTGATTTTTACTGTTTGTATATCTGGGCCATTTTTAACTTTGTCTAGGTTAGAATATATGTACTTGGATGGATGTGTTTGTGTACGTATTAATGTATATATGTAAGTGTGAATGTGGATTTATGCACTAGTAGGCATACTGATATAGTTTCACATGCTAATATATATATATATATATATATATATATATATATATATATATATAAAATAATGATGATCCACGTATACTGTCTTATTAAGTATAGGAAAAATTACTAAAAATTTGTAAGTTTAAAAATGTACTTTTTTGACAGTATTTATCTATTTCTATTACTAGGCCGGTCTGAAATATCAGAAACAAATGATTTTAAAATTTAAACTAGAAGCGGTCGCCGTGAGAAGCGTCTTTCGCGAGATGTTTACATCACGTGACGTAGAAAGCGGTAGAGTTTTTGGATACTTTTTAAACGTAAACCTAACTGTAATAATACTTTTAAATGTTGTTTTAAAGAAAAAATGTTTAATTGTATCTAAAAATGTTTAACTATTGAAATATTTGTAAATATTCAAAATACCTAAGTCCCTATTTAACCTTGGCCTATATGTATTTAAAATCCAGTATTTTTCTTTCTGCGTAAGTATGTGGAACTAAAATATAAATATATATATATATATATTTATGTATGTATGTATGTGTGTGTATATGTGTTTTATATATATGTTCATATTTCTATGTGCATGTGTATTTGTGTGTATATCTTTTCGTATGCCAATGGATGTGTGCATAAATATTTTTGTTTGTGCACATATATATGTGTGCTTTTACTTCTGTATGTGTTTTTGTCTGTGTATGATGCTTCGTGGATGTTTGTTCACGTTCATGTTCTGTTTCTGCTTGTGTATTTACTTTTGGATATATTTCATTATGTTTATTTGCTGGTGCACTGAAATACGACTGTGTCTGTTTTAACCACGTTTATGCTAAACACATGTCACCGTAAAAAATCGTTCTTTTTGTATCCAGTATTGTAGCCTTTGCAGATGTTTTCCAAACCTAACTTTCCTATTTGACGTATAAATTGACACGTCGATGAAAACAAATGTTAAATAATTTAATGTATTTATATGTGCGCATATGTATCTGTACAATACATGATTGTATATGTGAATATTTGTCTATTTGCCGATATGTGAATATCTATATGTTTGTATAATTCCTTTCCCTCCCGACCCAAGAAACCCAGACCAGTAGAATACCCTACTGCTACCAAAGGGCAGACTGGGATTCGTTCCGAAACTTCCTCTGTGACGTTCCATGGAACAACGTTTTTAGTCTTCCCATCGAAGAATGTGCATCCGAGGTCTCCTCCTGGGTTAAGGCTGGCATCGATGCCTTCATCCCTGCCAGGAAATTTCTGATTAAGTCTCATTCGTCTCCATGGTTCTCGCCCGCTTGCTCGGCCACCATTGCCCAACGGAATCATTTCTTCCGACTCTACCGTAGCTACTCGTCGGACCAAAACAGGCGCCTTTTCACTTCAGCTCGTAATAAGTGTAAAAAGATACTTAACGAAGCTAAGACGTTGTTTGCTGCCAGAATGAAACAACGCATAGCATCCGCTAAGTTCGGCGCCAAAGACTACTGGCGATTCTGTAAAAGAGTACTTAACAAGAGCAAGTCCATAATACCCCCACTAATCAATAATTTTCAGGTCCTCACCTCCTCAGCGGACAAGGCTGAATGCATTGCACAGAGATTCTCGAACAATTCGAGTTTGGACTCGTCTGGGGTTTTTACACCCGACTTCTGAACTAGAACTGAGGCTCAACTGAATGACGTCCACAGTACACCCTCGCCTGTCTGTAAGATAATCTCAAAACTTGACCCCCACAAAGTGAGCGAAGAGGACGGAATCCCAATCATAGTCTTAAAGAAATGTGCCTCTGAACTCTCCTATGTCCTTTCTAAGCTCTACAACTTCTGCCCCTCTGCTTCCTGCTTTCCTGCCTGTTGGAAATCTTCCTCTATAGTTCCTATATTCAAAAACTCTGGAGAACCCTCGGACCAGGCAAATTACCGCCCTATCAGTATTCTTCCGATCTCTGGCAAAGTGTTCGAGGCACTCAATTCCTAGCCTGTCCCCGGCATTGTTTTTTGTTATGATCCAGATCAAGATTTCTACTTTCCCCAGGTTTATTTTTTGTCGTTATATCTCGTCTAGGTCAGGGTTATATTCTCCCCATCCAGTTTATGTTCTTTTCTCCACTCCCTGTAGAAAGAGTGTCTCTTGATTTTGTCCTATGGGCAGAATACAGCGACGGCTTTGTTTTGTGGGTTGGTTGGGTCCAACTAACATCATGATTTCTGTTTGTATATTTTGTTTAAAAATACATTTTTGTTCTGGGGATTTATGTCATGCCCCTGCCCACATATCATTTCATGATATATTTTTAACTATAATTTTGTATTTATTGTTCATAATAAAGATTTTATGCACATTTGGGTGTTTTTTTTTTTAGTCCCTGGAACGTTTGAGGTATTTTGGTGTATGCAGGATTGAATGCTGTTGGACAAGTACTTGTGGTGGATGAGAAAATTGTAAAGTATATTTGGGTTGTGAGTCGGATTAGCTCGGTATAAGATAAGAACTGAAGACCAGCCTGAGTTATTTGTCCCCCTCCCAAATCGGCCTTGTGCCATAATTGTATGTTGGGATACAATAAATATTGAGTTCAAATCCGATTCTGGAGAGGATCTGATTCGAGAATGATGATCTTTGACGTTGTTTCATTGAACAGATTACTTGCTGCGATGATACTTTGCATATCTATATGCCATGACGGACATGGTCAACAGATGCCAAGAGGATACTCTATATCCAGGAACGTTGTCAAAATTGCCTTCAATCCCTTACTTTGTGACCATCATGGACTGTTGGTAATGTATATCACATACATTCGTGAGATTGATTCTCTATTATAATGTAGTTTTAAATTCTTCTTCTGTTCGGAGAGAAACAATCAAAGTTTCTTCAAAGAGTTCTGTGTTTCCAGATTAATCTGGACAGTCCACCGGTATGATATATTTTTAGAAGGTAGGAATTATTTTGAAATTATAGTTTAAAAGAATGTTTCACCTTCTAGGCAATATATTTGCTGGATGCACAGACACACCGGTTTTTGGAACTGAAAAGTGTAAGTAACTGTTTATGGTCCGTCAGCAAAGTAAAGTGTCTACCATGAATGCACCGCTGAAACTTCGTTAATACGAGAATAATCTTTAACGACTCCTCAATTTGACAGTATATTTTTTCTGCAAGAAGAAGCGTTATCGAGGTATCAGCTATTGCATTGGGACATCCCTCTGGCATCTTGTGCATATTACATTGCCCCAACGTCATACGAGCTGGCGTCGCTGGCAACTATATTGTCCAAGTCTGGGTTATAGTGGGTGAGAAACGAGTCCGTAGTTAAGATTTTATTTTTTCGACTGCTTCTTGGCAGTCAAGTATCTAATCCTAGTTCTTGCCCTTTTTTTTTACCAAGTTCGTTTAATGGAGTATGGAAGCTTTGCATACTCGGTATAAATGCCTGATAATAATTTGCAAATCCTAAAATACTTTGCAAGGTAGATACATTTCTAGCTCTGGCGTGTCCTTTTTCGTTCTGGCCTTATGCCCTCTTTATCGATGTTTTATTTAATTTATTTTTCATTAAGAAATCGCATTTCGATTCTTTCAATTTGATGTCGTACTCCTGAATTCTTTCAAAAACTATATGCACATGTTCCTCATGCTGTTCTACATTTTCACTGAGCATTAAAATGTCGTCCAATTATGCGACCGCGAAGTCAACGTCGCTCAGCAATATATCGGTGACTAGTTGGAAAACCACCGGCGCAAGCTTTTCCCCGAACAGTAGACGTACGAACTTGTACAACCCACGATGGGTATAATATATAGTGACTTACAACATTCTTTCTCTATCAGTATTTGAATATACGCGTGAGTGAGTCCGATTTTTGAAAAAAAATACCCAATTTTGGTCCGAGAATTTCGTCCCAACTATGAAAATCATGATGATAGATTTTGAATGTTGCATTAAGCCCCGTCGAGAGAATTGGCGCAAATCCGAATCTCATTTGACTTTTCTTCACATAGTCGGTGAAACACATTGACCGTACAGAATTTTCAACATAAACCGGTTTTTTCTAGTATGTCGAGATCGTCATTTATTTTTGGTAAAGAGACAAAATGCACATTACGTTTTTTTCTTCAAGAATGACTTGATCTCATATTTTAACTCGGATTTCCACTGAAAAAGGTTCCCATAAGAAACTGCCACAAAATTTTCTTTTAGGTTTTTTATTAAATTATCGAGTTTTTGGCAAAATGTATGAATTGGCATGTCCCACAACTGAAATCTCTCCATCCAGTCGGTGCTAAATAGATTTTCTGTATTCTTTTAATACAAATATCTTTAGTTTTAATGTCCTTTCTTGAAATGTTACATTCATAAGTTCTCCCTTAATCTTGACTTCCTCCCCCGTCACGGATCTGGCCAATTTATTAGTTCACTGCATGGTTGGTTTTTTCCAACTTTTCCCAAGTGTGTAGATTTATGATTGCATTTTAATATTTCTATTTAAGATTTGTACTTGCAAGTATTTCATAATGTTTAACACAATTCGTTTTCCTGCTTTTGTATTTTTTTTACGTAGCTATTAACTTTTTTCTCGTTCGACAATATGAGCTCTTGCGTTTGTACAGTTACAATTTAAGCATTTTTATTCCGGTAAAGGCAGTCTTTATACCAATGTAATAATGCACTACTAAAACATGGGTTAGGGAGCAAGTTGTCACGTTTCATTTGTGATTGGTTTTATCTAGGGCAAGAATAAATTTGTATTTTTCTTTCGGCGTACTTTTCTCATAGTGAACAATGCATGATTTCTTACTATTCTTCGAATCTTGGTTTCTGCATACGAATATGAAAATCTTCCGCTATATGTTGCAGATTAAGGTTTGACTCATTTTCCAATTTATTTAGAAATCTACGTCTAATTTCAGCGTCTTTAGCTGGAACGAGTCCCTGAACAAATACCAAACACTTGAAATTATTTGCACAATTCTGACAGTTTGAAATCATCGCAATGCTTGCCCACCACCGAGGCGAAAGTTGTAAAATTTTCACTATTTTTTCTAGTTAAATTCATACAATCTACCTCTTGTGACTCTTTTTGGACGAAAATTATCTGTAAGAAGTTTAAACACTTCAGTGAATAAAATTTCCTTTGTTTGACGGGATGAAATATACCTCACAAATTTGTTGTACTCTGCGGCGCCCAGTTTTTGAACTTTTTTAGAGTTCGACCAATTTATGCAATCTGTGACATATAAATCATCAAAATTTTTAAAATAGAAGGAGAGTGTTATATTCTTGTCCGGAGAATACTTAAAAGTGTCTATTGCGCCACAGATCGTGTTTTGTAAGAAGGCATTTTCGTTTTCACTGATTTATTTCCGCTTTGTCAGTTTAAGCAAGTTTCTTTGCTCTTATTGAGTTTGATGTAGAATCTTTGCGAGTTTCTGATATCTGACTTCAGCTTGCTTTTGAAATACAAGACATTCTTTCGCAGTTTGCGTTTGAATTTCAACTGTTTTTTTTTTTGAATTTCAAGTATCTTTCTTGCCATTTACGCTCCCCTTGGTTTTCCTATTGAACTTGGAACTTGAGAAAATCGAGCATGGTGGATTTAAATTCATCCACGTTTATATGTGTCTTTTGTTAAGATACCCGAATACATATTGACTTAATACATAAGAAAACAGCAAATAATTGAAAATGAATAAAAAATATAACTTTAATTTCTTAGAGAATCAACAGTGCTCTTATTTTCCCTAAAAAAACATGAATTCTCGTAGTTTAGAGGCTCGCGTTCAAGTTCAATCTAAGTTAGTAACACTTTTTTTTTGTTTGATTTCCTTGTCTGAATTACCATGTAATGTTGAGTAGAATAGTGAGGAAAATAGATTTCTGCGTGTTTAGTGTGGAACAATTTCTAGGCAGTACGTTTGGGGTTGCCAAAAGTCCTTAAGAACCTTAGTCTCCAAGCTGTTGTGAACTAGATATTGTGATTCGTTGGGGACCGAAATAATACCCAAAGAAGGAATAGTGTTAAACAAATATATTACAGAAACAGTAGTACAGATATATACCACTGAACGATTATTAGCGTGGCTGTTATGCTGAAATAGATAGATAGATAGATAGATAGATAGATAGATAGATAGATAGATAGATAGATAGATCACTCACTCACTCACTCACACACACACTTACTCTGCATTGTAGAAGCAAAACTGCTACTTATATGCAGATTGGATGAGTTCATATGTCATATGGGTAAGTTTCCATAACTATAACGATAATCTCTTTTTTTAATCAAATATAAACTTTAATGCCCCAATATATTGTTTTTAGAGTTTGTTCTTTTCTTATTCAAATTAGACATAACTTGTATTCTGATTGGTCACTAATGACTACGTAAAATTGTCTACCTGATTAAAGAGGATTAACTATTTTTTAATATTTTAAAACACTTCAAATGTTCATCACTTGATAAAACATGGCTATTTTTGTAGTGATATTATTGCATATTTATATTATAAATTCTAAACAAAAATCAATATATATATATATATATATATATATATATATATATATATATATATGCAAAATGTCTGCTCAGAGGTAGAATCGTCGACTGACTCCAATGTGGTCAGGTGTCAATTCTGGGTAAAAGCAACCGGATGCCTTTAACAACAGATCGGATATATATATATATATATATATATATATATATATATATATATATATATATATATATATATATATATATATATATATATATATATATATATATATATATATATATATATATATATATATATATATATATATATATATATATATATATATATATATATATGTATATATATATATATATATATATATATATATATATATATATATATATATATATATATATATATATATATATATATATATATATATTATATATATATATATATATATATATATATATATATATATATATATATATATATATATATATATATATATATATATATATATATATATATATATATATATATATATATATATATATATATATATATATATAATCAATTTCGATTTCGACGTACGATGTTGAAAGAACATTATGATTCACTTCTTTGTATTTCAGATAAAATGCCAATCCACCAAATGCATTTTTCACTAGCCGATGACCTGATAAAGTGAAGGTGCTGTTGCAGCTTTTAATTCTCAAGTTTAGAATAGCCATCCAAAATTTTTTGGCAGCAAGTACACTTCGATTCATGACTATCCATTGCAAGTTCTTCCAGAAATTTCAGAAGGATGTCAATTCTATCTATCCTTGTAGTCGAAATACAACCAAGATCGGTCTCTGTGTCATGTATCCTGATGTCGCTAGCTTTACACAAATGCCATAGCTATCGCCTAGCTATTATTTAATTAGTGTTCACAAAGTAAATGGTTCAATATAACTGATCAGTAATTTCCTGTTGTTATTTTTTGATTTCGCCTCCTAGTGTGCATTGTTTATTCGTATTATAAAAGCAACAATAAAAATCGCCAATAATGACTAAATTTACTGCTCTAAGGATATTGTCTTTGAAAAGACCCCGTTACGATATGCACGTAAGTCGTTCCATTTCTTTCTGTTACGAACGACAACAACAGAAAGACTATTAATAGGGATAATTATAAAAGAACTAGAATAAATTACGGTATTTGTGTTTGGGCGGAACGCATTAGAAGAAGAAATGATAACAGGCGAAGTAAATGGTCGCTTGATTGCAGAACAGTTAAGTGCAGACTGCAATGATCAAACACAGAGGAAAAATGAGAACCAGGATTGCATGGATTTGTTGCCATGCTAGTAAAAATTGAATTTCCTTCAGGCCAAACACAGATTCAAATGTATCTCCCGTGAAAACTGTCAAAAAAAAAAATGCGGTTTCGCAGGTTGCATTTTTAAAATGAATTAATCCCGGAGACAGATACGCTCTCGCGAGAATTTCTTTTCATAAATGAATATTTTCGCTGTGAATAAGCAGATAAAACACAAGCAGAAAAAGAAGACAGGCAGAACCGTTACGGTTGTATCGAACAGGATATATATATATATATATATATATATATATATATATACGTATTCATATTAGAACTTTTCCAGAGTGCGCATATTTTACGTTAATAAGGTTTCAACTCAAATGTTTGTATCAACTAAAAATAAAATTTAGAGTGATAAAATCTATCAAGTTATGAAATTAAAAAAAATCAATATTTAGAAAAAATATTATTGAAATATTTATTACCCCTTAATTTACTCTTAAGAAAGATTTTGATCGAAAACACAACAATTCTGTATAATTCAGAATATTAAAAACATCTCTTTATTAGGGAGGGACCGCCTATATATCAAACATTTCTTCTACCATCAATTTTTAGATTAAATAATAGTGGAAATGGAGTATTGAATTTTTTAAAATAGAAAGATGCTCACGCGATTTTTATTTAGGCGCTGTAAGTGAGGGTTTATAATGAAGACTTTTTTCCAAAATAAAACAAAATATATTGCTACATAAAACACGAGGAAGAATTAAAAAAGAGCAAATATATAAAAAGTCTTGAAAATGGCTATAGAAGTGACCCAAAGCGCTTAGATATTAACAATTATGCACTATTTTTTATGTTCCTTATATCCATCAAAACAAAAAAAAATTAGGATACTGGAAAAGAAAATTGATTTTGTACTACCTCTACTGTTAAAGGAGCTGGAATTTTACGTTATAATTAGAATTAAGTAATTTTGGTATACTAAGGGATACTGGAGTCAGAAAAACCAGTCATCCTTAGTTACTTTCTCACCGAAGTAATGTGGCTTCCCTCTGTCTCTTTCACGGCTTCTTCTCTAAAAGCTTAGATCCCTAGTGCCCTATCTATACGAATTTACTCGAGCTACTAGACTAGCAACTAGGTCCCACCCTTTTACAGCGAAACCAATAAAATGTAGCAGCAACTTCTACTCTTCGGCTTCGTTTCTCACACCTTCCACCTGTAAAATTCCTTTCCGTATACTTTGCTTCAATTTGAATTTAAATGTAAGGTCAACTGCCATCTCCTACCTCCTTGAATCACATCC